>VSMD01085439.1:0-27497 GCA_008750895.1 Mirza zaza
CACCGCTCCTCCCCGGCCCCCCCCAGGTGTGCACGGTCCCGCACCACCGCTCCTACCCAGGGTCCCCCCCGCTGTGCCCGCCCCAGGGCGCTGCACCACCCCCGCGGAAACCTGGGCGAGCTCACACCGGCCTCCGGCTTTAACTCACCTCAAGAGCTTATCTGCAGAGCTCAGGTAACCGAGGGCCAGGCAGAGGCAGCCCAGCAGGGCGCCGCGCACGGCCACCGGCCCCATGGCGCGAGCCCCGCGGGGAGGAGACACCGCCGTCGGCCCCGGCCCGAGCGCAGCCTCGCCGCCGCGTCCCGCCGAGCCCCGCGCCCGCGCCGACCGCACTGCCACCCGCCGCTCCGCAGCCCGCGGCCCAGGCCAGAGCATTTCCGCTCCGCCCGGGGCGGCGGGAGGACTAGCCCGGCCGGGACACGCCCCCGACGTGGCGGACACGCCCCCTCTGCGTGGCAGACACGCCCCCGAGCCGGCGGACACGCCCCCTCTGCGTGGCAGACACGCCCCCTCTGCGTGGCAGACACGCCCCCTCTGCATGGCGGACACGCCCCCTCTGCGTGGCAGACACGCCCCCGAGCCGGAGGACACGCCCCCGAGCCGGCGGACACGCCCCCGCCCCGCTGGCCGGAGCGGCCCGGCTGGAGCCCGCGCTCCGAGGACCTGCGCGCGCATCGGCCAGGCCAGGCCGGGTTCCGAGCCGCACGGGCACCGCACGCTGTTCGAGGCCGCGTGCCGCTCGCCCACTCCCGGGTCTGACCCGCCCGGGCCTTCGGCGTCAGCGGGGGACATTGGCGTCGGCGCCGCCGCCCGCCGGGACGACCCCCAACACACTTTCCGGGGCTCCCCGAGGGTTTTCCGTGAGCACGGAAATTCCCGGCGCGGCCCGGCCCTGCCAGCCCTGGCCTCACCTCCTCCTCCCGGGGCCAGGTGGGGGCGTGTGCCCGCGAGCCAGGTGTCAGCCCCCCCCCCCCCCGCGAGGCCCGTCCCCGCGGGGCGCTGGCCCTCCCCCACCTGCCGCCCAGCCCGCCCCGCCCACACCTGGTCCGCAGCCGTCCGCACTTACAGTTTGGGGGAAACTGGCTCCCTCGGGGTCCTCACCCCCGCCCCCGTGGCTGTCTAACACCAGGTGGGCCGGGGACCCGCTCTCCCCGGGCCGGGCGCGGCGCCAGTTCGCCACCGTTTGAAATCGTCCCTCTGATGCCAGGCCCGTGCCAGTCTGACCACCGCCGAGCCCACTGCCCGGCGCCGTGCAGGGCGCACAGTGGGCGCTCAATCAAACCCACCTGCGCCGCGGTTAGGGTTAGGGTCAGGGTCAGGGTTAGGGTTAGGGTTAGGGTCAGGGTCAGGGTCAGGGTCAGGGTCAGGGTTCGGGTTCGGGTTCGGGTTAGGGTTAGGGTTAGGGTTGGGTTAGGGTTCGGGTTCGGGTTCGGGTTAGGGTTAGGGTTAGGGTTCGGGTTCGGGTTAGGGTTAGGGTTAGGGTTAGGGTTAGGGTTGGGTTAGGGTTAGGGTTAGGGTTAGGGTTAGGGTTAGGGCTGGCTGGGGGACCTGCTTGAGTCCTCCTAGGCCGCGCCTCTGCCACTCCCCCTCGCTGTGGCTCCTTGAACTCCTTTCTCCAAACGACAGGGGCACACCCGGCACTTCTGTCCTCTCCTTCTATTTTCTTTTAGGCTGAAAATATCCACTTTTAGAAACAAAAATACTTCCCAGAATCTTACTTTGCCCTCAAACCACAGTCCCATCTGTTTCAGTATCTCCTCCTCCAGGAGGCCTGTCTTGGCCACTAGGAGGAAGGGCTGTGGGACAGGGAGAGAGGGTCACCGCAGGGCTGGGGTGGCCGAGCGCGCCGCGGGGACAGCGCTCTGACCATGAGGCCGTAAGGTCTCAGGCTTTAGGCAAAGGGGGCTTTCACACGGAGCCGTGAGCAAGGCAGAAAGAAGTGGGTGTGCAGAAGTGGGATGGAAATTTGCCCTTAAAAAGGAAGGCCGGAGAGGATTCACCCCGCCGGGCTGGCTCAGTCCCCGCTCTGTGGCCGGGGAGGAGAGCTTAAGCCTGGTTCTCACGCCATCAGTGGACACAAGTCCAGCTCATCACAAACTGGGAGTGAAAACGGAGGATTCGGAGGAGGGTCCGTGTCTGGCCTGGCCCACGACCCTTATCTAAGTCACATGGGGAAGGGGGTCCCACCCAGGGAGCCGTTCCCCAGGACCCAAACAGCCAGGGGATTTTTTAAGCTTTGCTGCCTCTCGCTCAGATAAAATTCTGCAGTGTCTACACCCACCCTAAAGGGGCCTCCCAGTTACTTCCTGTTGTCAACGGAAAAAAGCCAAAGTCTGCAAAATAATTTGAAAGAGATTTATTCTGAGCCAAATTTGAGAACCATGACCCAAAGCCACTGCCAAGAGGCCTTGGGCAAGTGGACTCACTGTGGCCGGGTGACAGTTTGGTTTTTATACATTTTAGAGACAATGGTAATGGGTAAAGCCATCAATCAATGTGTGGGAGGCATACATTGGTTTGGCCCTAAAAGGAGGGCCATCTCAAAGGGGGGGGGCCTACAGGTTATAGGTGGGTTTAAAGATTCTTTAGATTGTAATTGGCTAAAGACATGAAGCTTTGTCTAAAGACCTGGAATGTTTTAACATAAACTGTTTACCAGAGATAAGCCACCATTTGTTGCATAAATTGAAGACCTGCAGGTTTGTCTTGCATACCTTAGGCCTGTTAATGGGTCACAAAGGAAGTCTCCAAGAAGGGAGGGGGCCATGATAAGGCCTGTCTGACCTCCCTCCTCCTGGCAGGTAACTTTGCCCTAGAATATTCCTTTGGCCACAAGGGGGTCCATTTAGTCAGCCGGTGTGGGGGGGTGAGCATTTCAGTTCACACTGTTGCGTGATCTTGTTTATTTTCAGCACAGCTCTTGCCATCCCCTGAAGCTTCATTTCATCTCTTCCTGTACTGCCCCACCCCCACCCCCTGCAAGCACATTCCGGAGGGCGCCAGTGAGGCCCTCTGGGGCCCTCAGGTGTGCTGGCCCTTCCCAGACCCGCACCTGATTTTGTATTCGTGATTTTGCATTCCTGTTCTTAGAAGAGGGACGCCCAGATCACACAAGCTTTCAACACCCCAGCACCTGGATGTGAACCTGGGATGGCCATCATCTGTCTGGTTCAGTACTGACCCCCTAGTGAGATCCTAGACAGAGCCAGGTGCGGGGTGAGTGCTCAGTGAGTTTCAGCGTGAGAAAGGAGAAAGAAAGGACACAGAAGCAGGTGCTGGGGCAGAGGCAGAACAAAGGCTCTGGAAGCCGGCCAGCTTCGTGGGAAGGAAGGGAGAGGTCTCCAGCATGGAGCAGGCGGCAGGAGAGGGGGTGGAAATTTTATTGGCTTCCACAACACAGTGTAAAAGGTGCCAATAATGAGGTCTAAAGGATGGTGTCAGCGTGTGTAGAGGCATGTCCTCAGGGAGGGGGTTGGGGGGGGGCGGGATGGCAACAGCCACTTCTATGAACAGACACCCTTAAATCAGCCTGTATGGCTCAGTGACCAAGATACTCTTGCTACACAGCCTCTCCTCGGTGTTGACTCCTGCTGGTGCCCCAGTCCCCCGTCCACTTCTGCTGGGTTAGGCTGCAGTGACACACAGCCCCCAAATCTCAGTAGCTCACGACGACAGAAGTTTATCATTTATCTTTGGGTCTTTTTCACTCTGGAACGCGGGCTGCAGAAACTGCCCCGATCCGGTACCGGCCATTCTACCAGCAGAGCAACGGCAGAACCAGATGGTCACTTTGAACACGTTGGTTCTGACGTTTGGTCTTCGGCTGGAATTCTTTTGACCGACACAAGTGGCGTGGCCAAGCCTGCCATCAAGGGAGTGGAAGTGTACCCTTCCTGCAGGTAGGGGCGTGGCAGTCTTCATGCAAAGGAGGGGCTCTGCAGGGAGCAGCAGCAGGAGGATATAATCCGCCCTAACCGAGGAGGCGGAAAGAATTTAAAAAAATCAAGCGAAAAGACGGAGAGTAAGAAGACACAGACCACACGTGCGTCATCGAGGAGCCGCCAACTGTCAGCCCCGCTCTGTGCTTCCCCGCTCAGGGACCGTCTAGCTGGACAGACTCACAGGAAACACGGGAGAGGCACGAACTTGACTGCAAAGCTGTCGTGTGGGTGAGCAACATGTTTTGGTGGGGAATTTTGCAGACGCAAACTAATAAACAAGAGCACTCGGTTGTAGAACAGCGGAACGAGCCGAAGGTCAGGGTGCCCGGTGTGGGAATGCGCGTCCCTCCCCGGCATCTGCACGTGCTCCTGGGGAAACAGACTGTGGGCACTTCCGCGAGAGCGGCAGCAAGAGCCTGGGAAGGGTTCCTGTTATTTAGTTAGGTTCAAAACTCACATTTACCAAGTGCTTTCCGAACGGAACACCTCTCGCCAGGCCGAGGAGGAGGCTCGAGATGAGGCAGATGACCTTCCCAAACCAGGAGGCCTCAGAGCGCACAGGCTCTTGTCCTCCGAGACCCGGGTTGCCAAGGGCGAGAAGAGGCCAAGAGCCTGCGGCTTTTCTCCCCCGGGCCTGGGGAGGGCGAGAGCGCCCGGTGGTCCACAGCAGGTCCTGGGAAGGTGGCATGTCTGGCTGAAGTCCAGATTCTCCCTCAGCCTACCTGGGAGGCTGAGGCAGGAGGATCGCTTGAGCCCAGGAGTTTGAGGTTGCTGTGAGCTAGGCTGATGCCACGACACTCACTCTAGCCTGGGCAACAGAGCGAGACTCTGTCTCAAAAAAAAAAAAAAAAAAGATCTATTACGAGGAATTGGTTTGCATGATTGTGGAAGCTGAGAAATCCCACAACTTGCCACCTGCGAGCTGGAGACCCAGGAAAGCTGGTGGTGTCACTGGGTCTTTGATAAGTCCTGTGGCCTTTGATAAGTCAACTGGCTTCCCTAAAGCTGAGTTTCCTCCTTTGTCAAACAGGAAAACAACACTGTCTGACAGAGGTCACAATGATTAAAACAGAAAGTGTCGGTGCCGGTTCCCCATGCCCAGACCCCGCCGAGAGAGAGCACAGTGTTGCTTTTATCTCTCTGCAGAACCTGGGGCCTCCACCTCGGAGGCTGACTTTAGACCTAGTGCATGTGTCAAAGGGGGAGAGAGAGACGTAGCATTCTCCCCTCTTCATGGCATCAGTTGGGATCTCACGCTCTAAATAGCTTTGTCATACTTTGGGGAATCTTACCTTCAAAACCCCTTTGCATCCTGAATTCTTCCCGTGCTGAGCAGGAGGCCAGTGCTGGGCGTTTCCCCTCCGCCCCGGCCTTGCTCTGTCCGGAGTGCGTGCTTTGTGGAGCTGTTTTTTTTCTGAGCTGTGGGGACGGGAAAGAAACAGAAAAAGACCGGTCAAGTGTTTCTCAGGGTGTCATTTTCTTCTTGAAGATGTCATTTAAATAACGGGAACCACAGGGAAGGAACTTTCCGGACGGACAGCAAGAGTAGATCACGTCGAACGGCGTGACGCTCTGAGGTGTGAAATACAGCACAGGTTGCCTTTGTTGTTTTATGTCCAATTTTGTATCTCACGGCCAGGAAGCCATCGCCAAAGTTTTACCTAAAAAGTCTATTATCTATAATATTTCCTATTCCTATCATAAAAGGATATTTACTCTTCTAAGGGAAAAAAAAAGCCACAAGCCTGTTGCACACATGCACACACCCCCACACTCACACACACCCCAACGTGGATACGAGGCTGTGTCCATGAGCTGTTTTTAAAAAGTATTTAAGAAAAATCAGCAAGTCATTGCAGTCTCCTAAGGTTTTTCCACTTAACTGAGCTGTTTTCCTTTAGATAAGCACTTCTGCATTACAAATAACAGTTTAGTGTTGCATTAACAGTTAATGTGATGGGTATCTGACATTTATTTCTTGATTAGTAGTTTTTACTAGTTAATATAAATACAAATAACCGTTCCTCAGATGTACTGCAAAGGACACTGGCTTTACAGTCGGCCATGGGGTGATCCTGGAGCTGTCTTCATGGCCCACTGCGTGACCTCCGTCTGCTCCCCACCCGGAAACACGAGGTTTCTCGATGTGCCCGTGAGCACTAGGAGAGCCCGGCATGCGGCCTTGGTTCTGCACCCACCGCCCGCCTCGGTGGAGTGTCGGAGGAGTGCCTGTGCGGGAGGTGGTGCGTGGTCGCCCACACACGGCTTACAGGGGGCTGCATCCCAAAGAAAACCTTGTGCCTGCTTTGAAAATAAGCCCCACAATAACCATCCCCCATGCAGAATAGTTCCCAAGTCAATTAAAAAAAATTCTCAACCATTCAAGCAAGAATAAGCTTCCCTCTTCCCTCCCAGAGAAAATGGAGAGACGTGTTGCCACCTGCGGGAGCCTCACCTGGGTTCTAGCTCGCTGCTCCTGCCAGAGACACACCTGGGTTCTAGCTCACTGCTCCTGCTAGAGACACACCTGGGTTCTAGCTCACTGCTCCTGCGGGAGCCTCACCTGGGTTCTAGCTCACTGCTCCTGCTAGAGACACACCTGGGTTCTAGCTCGCTGCTCCTGCCAGAGACACACCTGGGTTCTAGCTCGCTGCTCCTGCCAGAGACACACCTGGGTTCTAGCTCGCTGCTCCTGCCAGAGACACACCTGGGTTCTAGCTCACTGCTCCTGAGGGAGCCTCACCTGGGTTCTAGCTCACTGCTCCTGCCAGAGACACACCTGGGTTCTAGCTCGCTGCTCCTGCCAGAGACACACCTGGGTTCTAGCTCGCTGCTCCTGCCAGAGTCACACCTGGGTTCTAGCTCGCTGCTCCTGCCAGAGACACACCTGGGTTCTAGCTCACTGCTCCTGCGGGAGCCTCACCTGGGTTCTAGCTCGCTGCTCCCGCTGGAGCCACACCTGGGTTCTAGCTCGCCGCTCCTGCCGGAGCCACACCTGGGTTCTAGCTCACTGCTCCTGCGGGAGCCTCACCTGGGTTCTAGCTCACTGCTCCTGCCGGAGACACACCTGGGTTCTAGCTCGCTGCTCCTGCGGGAGCCACACCTGGGTTCTAGCTCACTGCTCCTGCGGGAGCCTCACCTGGGTTCTAGCTGGCTGCTCCTGCTGGAGCCACACCTGGGTTCTAGCTCACTGCTCCTGCGGGAGCCTCACCTGGGTTCTAGCTCACTGCTCCTGCCGGAGCCACACCTGGGTTCTAGCTCATTGCTCCTGCTGGAGCCTCACCTGGGTTCTAGCTGGCTGCTCCTGCCGGAGCCACACCTGGGTTCCAGCTCACTGCTCCTGCTGGAGCCTCTCCTGGGTTCTAGCTCATTGCTCCTGCTGGAGCCACACCTGGGTTCTGAGCTTCCTCCTCTGTTTAGGGCTGTTGTCCCTCTCACTGCCACTACTCACTCACCTTTCCAACATTGCTCTTCCCAGATCTACACAATGGAATGCTGTTGTGCAGCTTTTCCTTTTCTTCTCTTGTTTTAGAACGTTTAAAATGGAAGGATAAACCAAAACCTAATTAAAATGTTGTGACACTTTGCATTTTCCAAAAGTGCCCGTCCAGACCCCTGCTGCTGCTCTGTCAACATATGGGGGCTCCTCCCAGCACCCGAGTGGGATCGAGGACGGGACAGTTGACTGACTGCACCGGGAGAACGCAGCACCACGGATGCTGTGGCCTCCCAGGTCACACAGCCTCCGCCTCGCACTCTGTCTCTGTTTAGGACGCTCACCCTGAGGAGCCAGTCGGCACGCCGTAAGGAAGGGCAAACCGACCTGTGCAGCGAGACAGGTGGACAGGCCAGCCCAGAAAGGGACCGAGCCAGCATCGACCACCTTCAGAGCATCCCAGGACGTGGCCTGGGACTCTTCCTGCGGAGGCCCCAGACGCCACGGAGCGGTCACCTCTGTTGTGACCTGTCTGCAGGTATGAACCACAAAACTTGTGAGCCCCGCAAATGGTTGTGCATGCCACTATGTTTTGGGGTGATTTTTTACACGGCCCCAGTAACTGGAGCCAACGGGCATCAATGGCAGGACAGAGCAAGGGGAGAGCAGTGGGAGCCAGAGCGCCCCAAACACAGTGTGCAGCTTTGACTTGGAACAGGGGACATTTTTTAGATAATTATGAAACAAAATTTAATTCTTTTTTTTGTTTGTTTTTTGAGACAGAGTCTCACTCCGTTGCCCAGGCTAGAGTGCCGTGGCATCAGCCTAGCTCACGGCAACCTCAAACTCCTGGGCTCAAGTGATCCTCCTGCCTCAGCCTCCCGAGTAGCTGGGACTACAGGCATGGGCCGCCATGCCTGGCTAATTTTTTCTGTATATTTTTAGTTGGCCAATTAATTTATTTCTATTTTTAGTAGAGATGGGGGGTCTCACTCTTGCTCAGGCTGGTTTTGAACTCCTGACCTTGAGCGATCCGCCCGCCTCGGACTCCCAGAGTGCTAGGATTACAGGCGTGAGCCACCACGCCCGGCCATAATGTATTTTCTTAAATAAGAAAAAAGAAGGCTGGGTGCAGTGGCTCATACCTGTAATCCTAACACTCTGGGAGGCAGCAGCAGGGCTCAGACCAGCCTGAGCAAGAGTGTGACCCCCGTCTTTACTAAAAATAGAAAAACTAGCCAGGCATGGTGGTGTGCATCTGTAGTCCCAGCTACGCGGGAGGCTGAGGCAGGAGGATCTCTTGAGCCCAGGAGTTTGAGGTTGCTGTGAGAGAGGCTGACACCATGGCACTGTAGCCCAGGTGACACAGCAAGACTCTGTTTCAAAAAGAAAAGAAAAACAAAACCTTGTCACCTAGCTCTGTTCGCTAAAAAGGTCTAGTAACAATGACCAACCCAGTGGCAATGAGCACGCCTAGGACCAGGATTATGGTCTCTAAATACAAATTTTCACAAAAAAGAACCAGGGCTCCTTGGAGAAATGGCAGTTCCCAAGTCTGGAGGAGAAAATGGACAATAAGCCTGGAATACGCTGTCGTATCAGAAAGCAAGGAAGCCAGACAACACAACTGGGGCCCTGTCAAAAGAACCCAGAAGCTAAGGTCAAGGGGCTCTTAATGGCAAACGGGAATGATTTTTGAGCATCAGAAAGAATAATAACTGCAATGGATTGAAACACACCAAATATCTTAAAATACATGAATGGATAATGATACCAAAAAAAACTTCATTGGTCACCTTTTATGGAATCCAATGGAACCAATTCGTTATAATGAAAACTCGTAAATAGAGTGAGAATCGTGCATGCATTTTTCCTTTCCTAGGTTAACCATACCGCAGTTTTTAACCAACTAACTGGAAGCCACTGATTAACGTTAGCATCACAAAAGAGACAACCAGCATGCAGTCCTCCCGATTTGATACAACCAGAAACACACAGCACTGCCTATTCTTGTCATAGCCTTGCATTTCTGTACTTTTGAGTTGTTTGGGGCTATAGCTTCAGGTTTTCTTTATAAACTTTATCTGTTGTCATTTAAAAAGTCCTTTTTTAAATTATAATACTTTTAGCCTCAAGTTCCACATTAGTTAACATACATGTTGCTACTCCTGCCTTATTTCGTTAAAAGGAACTGTGGTTCTTTTTAGTAAAAGTCTGTATTTAGAAACCAGAGGTGCTTATTGCCACTGGTTTGGTCATTGGTTCTAACCTTTTAAGCAGATAGAGCTAGGAAATAAATTTTGTTTGGCTGGTTGGCTTTTGTTTGCTTTAAAGAAAATACATTATGAATTCATGCTGACATTTATAAATCAAATTTAGGAATGAAAGGGCTTTCTTATTTTATTTCCTGTTTGTTATTTTGCTTTCGTATATTGCTATGTCTTTGCATTTCCCTTTACTCTTTTTCAAGTGTTTATTTGGCCACAGATTTGAAAGGGGATTCCATTTAGCCTAAATGCTATCTTGCTGCTTCTTCAAAATATAACTAGTCATTAAAGTAATTTACCCTTTGCCTTGGAGCTGATTTTGGCTTGGGAAGCTAGTTAAACCATGGAATAGTTCACCGGGACCAGATCAAGATGATGACTCATGACCTGTCTTCACTAGTTTAAAGCAAACAAGATTGCATCATACTTTAGCTTCCATTATTGTCTTAATAAGTCCATGTGGGGGAGTCCATTGGGTCACCATTAAGATTAATATTAACCTTCTGTAGCTGTCTGTTAATGTAAACATAAAAAGAGCCCCCAGGGAAAAAGCATTAAAAGTGGGCGCCAGGGAAGGGAACGGAGGCTGCTTCACACCAGACGAGCAGCAGGCGTGGAAAACACCGAAATGGACAGGCGCATGGCGCAGGCTCAGAGCACTGGGCACTGTGTTCCCCTTTAGTCTTGGTTCCCACTGAAGCGCTAAGCTTCCATGTTGGCATCTCTGCCGGCTGTTTCTGTTCCTCCTCCTCCTCCTCAAAGCCCACCCACCTGTCAAAACCCAACTCTCGGTTCTTCACCTTCTTCTGGAAACGTGACCCTTCCAGTTCCCTACCTGAACTTTCATTTCTCTCGACAGCTAAAGCTCTGGAGAGTGCACTCTTACAGGCTGACTTCTCATGCCCTCCAGCAGGAAATAAACTCCTCAGGACGCAGCTGTGTCTTCTAAGTCCTGCATACCACCTGGTGCTGTGATGCGTGTGGGCCTAGAATTCCTGAAAGGCCCAGTGGGGATGTCTGTCCTTGCTCTGTGGTATTGTGCTCATGGATTGGTAGAATCAATACTATTAAAATGTCCATGGTACCCAAAGTGATTTACAGATTCAATGCAATCTCCATCAAAACACCAACATCATATTTCACAGATCTAGAAAAAAAAATTTTCTATGCGTTGTTTGGAACCAGAAAAGAGCTCAAATAGCCAAAGCAATCTTAAGCAAAAAGGAAAAATCTGGAGGCAGCACATCACCAGACTTCAAACTATCCTACAAGGCTATAGTAACCAAAACAGCATGGTATTAGCACAGAAACAGAAATATAGACCAATGGAACAGAATAGAGAACCCAGATATAAAACCATCTACTGACAGCCAACTGATCTTTGACAAAGCAGACAACAATGTACACTGGGCAAAAGAAGTCCTATGCAATAAATGGTGCTGGGAAAATTGGTTAGCCACAAGCAGAAGAATGAAACAGGACCCCTATTTCTCACCACTCACAAAAATTAATTCAAGATGGCTACAAGACTTAAATATAAGGTATGAAACCATAAGAATTCTAGAAGAAAATGTAGGGAAAACTTTCTAGATATCAGTCTAGGCGAAGAATTTATGGCTAAGACTCTAATAGCAATTATGGTAACAACAAAAATAAATAAATGGGACTCGATTAAAAAGCTTCTTCACAGCTATGGAAATAATCAACAGAGCAAACAGACAACCTACAGAATGGGAGTAAAATATTCATAATGCACACATCTGATATAGGGCTAATATCCAGAATCTACAAAGGACTCAAACAAATAAGCAAGGAAAAAAACCAGACAACCCCATTAAAAAGTGGGCAAAAGACATGAACAGAAGTTTTTCAAAAGAAGATAGATAAATGGCCAACAAATGTGAAAAAGTGCTCAACGTCACTAATCTTCAGGGAAATGAAAATTAAAACTATAAGGAGATATCACCTTACTCTTCTTAGGATGGATTTTATTAAAAAGTCCACAAACAATAGTTGCTGGCATGTATGCAAAGAGAAACGAATGCTTATATACTGTTGGTGGGACTGCAAATTAGTACAACTCCTATGGAAAACAGTATGGAGCTATCTCAAAGAACCAGGAACGACCATTTGATCCACCAATTCTACCACTGGGTATCTACCAAAAGGAAAAGATGTCTTTCTATCAAAAAGACATCTGTACTCTAATGTTTATTGTTGCACAATTCACAATTGCAAAGATCTGAAATCAACCCAACTTCCCATCAGTTCATGAGTGGATTAATAAAATGTGGTACATGTATACCATAGAATACTGCTCAGCCATAAAAAAGGACAAATGAATGCCTTTTGCAGCAATTTGGAAGGAACTGGAGACCATGATCCTAAGTGCAGTATCTCGAGAATGGGAAAACACATACCGCATCTACTCTCTAATAAACTGGAACTAACCAGAGGCATACAAGTGCACAGAGGGAAGTAAAAGTTATTGGAAATCAAGCCAGGGGAGGGGCAAAATGCTACCTCACATTTGAGTACAATGAACACTATTTAGGTGAGGCACATTTATAGCCTTGACTCAAGCCATATAACAAAAACATCTGTATCCCCTTAATATTTTGAAATTAAAAAAATATTTTTTGCTCACCTTTTGAGTAAACTGCAAAAAAAAGAAAAGAAAAGAAAAGAAAAAGGCAGAAGAGAGACAGATTCTATCTCATGCTGTCTTTATCAGGACTTGGATTGTTTGGAAAACCGAGTCTCTTCTCTATCAAAGAATAAAGGTTATTTTCATTTTTAAAAAAGTGAAATAAAATATAAACTTTTGGGCAATTGCCATTCTTCAAGACTCTTGGCAATTTAACTATTATACAACTTACTACTCCATACAATTATTGTTCAATATATGAGGTTGATTCAATGTATACTGTTTCACATGCTATTATTGTTTTAAAATTGAGAAAATGATTGGATGTAATTGAAACCTCATAAAATATTTTCAACATTACTGTATTTCTACCAGTTTTATTTCTACTAGTCCAAAATCAAGCCATTATCCTTTTGCAGAGAGATAAAACCAATTATTTTTTCTCTGTGACAGCTTTAAGATATTCTCTTTATCCATAGAAACCTGAAAGTTATGGGGTGGTTTTCATCAAAATTCACTGCTGTGCACTTGATTACTCCTTTTCAGTCTATACACTCATGTAATTTCAGTTCTAAGAGACGTTCTCAAAAATTTCTTTGATAATTTTCTACTCAAGATCATGGTTTTCTCTGTTCTTTTTCTGGAAATTCCTGCTCATCAGATTTGGGTCTTCTTGGATTGATCTTCCAATTTTAAATCCCTTCTCTATTTTTTTATCCCTTCATCTCTTTTTTCCAACTTTCTGATTTGACCTCATGATCCACTGATCTACTGAAATAGTCCCTCGCACAGGATGACATATTCATATATATATATGTTTATATTATGTAATATATATTGAGAAAAAAATTACATGCAGTGCAATGCACGGATCATAACTGTGCAGTTGGATGCATTTTGACAGATGAACACATCCAGGTGATAATCCCAGATACAAACATTTCCAATGACCTGAAAATTCCCTCATGCCTCTTCTCGGTGCCCCCCACACCTTGGAGACAACCAGTGTTCTGATTTTCTACCAGACTAGCATTGCCTATTCCTGAAATTCACGACAGTGAAATCGGCAGCGCACGTTCTTGTATCTGGCTCCTTTTGCTCTTTCGAATGTTTTGGAAATTCAGCCACGTGCTGCACAGGTCAGTTGTGCGTTCCTTCCTGTTGGTGGAGAGTATTCTGTTGCGTAAATACCATCTTTGTTCATCCCTTCTCTTATTTGTAGACACTGGGATCGTGTCCAGTTTGGGCTGCTATGAATAAAAGCGCTCGGCACATTCATGTAAAAGTCTTTTCTACGTGTTTCTGTTCCTTTCGGGCACACACTCGGCGGTGGAATTGCTGGCCATGAATCAGTGGCCCGCCTGCCTTTACAAAGACACCAAGTAACCGTTTTCCAACCCCACTGTACTGCTGCATACGTGAGCCAGCACGGGGTGAGGGGTGCAGCTGCTCCGCGACCGTGATGGGAACTTCACGTGCCAGCGGGGCTGGGCTACGGTGCCCAGTTGTTCTGGCGCGCACCAGTCCAGATGTTGCTGGAAAGGAATTTTTTAGATGTGATTTTAACATTTAAATCAGCAGGGCTCGGGTAAAGCAAATCCTTCAGAGTGTGCGTGGGCCTCACCTCACCGACTGATGTCCTTAAGACAAATGCCAACCCCACCCAAGGAGAAGGAATTCTGCCTCCAGACCATCTTCGGACTCAAGAAGTTAAACTGAATTACCGACACACCACTGAGCCTGCAGCCTGCTGGCCACCCTGCAGAGTTTTGGTTTGCTAACTCCTACAGTCGCATGAGCCAGTTCCTTAACATCTCTCTCCCTCTCCATCACCCTCTCTTTCTCCCTCCCTTCTCCCTCCCTCTCTCTGCCCCCACTCCACACACTTGCTCGTGTACACACACACACACACACACACACACACACACTGTTAACTCTGTTTTTCTGGAGAACCATAACACAACATCTTCTCCATCATTTCATGTTGTCGGATTTTTTTTTTTATTATTTTTGTCACTTTAGCGTTCAATGCTCTCTCAGTGTGGTTTTAATTTGCTTTCCTTTGATAACCGGTGACGCTGAGCAACTGTGCCTGTGCTTAGTAGTCATTTCTATTACTGTATCTTCTTTCGTGAGGCAGAAGCGCAGGTCTGTCTGCTTCCTCCGTTTGGCTCCACTTTCCCGTGGCGCCGCTCAGAAGGTGTCCTCAGACAGAACCCCGTGTGCACGGATGTCTCATGCAGAAAGTATTTGCTTTGTGTAGTTTGTCCAGTTTCATAATATTTTAGAGAAACTTTTTATATTTGAAATATAACATGGACACAGAAAATGAGACAACACAGAAGTTACTATAACCAAACCACCTCCAGTGTCGGGAGGTGGACCCTTGCCTGCCACCCAGATGACCTTCACAGGTGTCCCCTAGGTGCAGCCCTCCCTGCTCTCACCTGTAGCAATGACTGTGCTGGCCTTTATGGCAAGAATTTCTTTCTTTTCCTTACAGTTTTATTACCCAAATTTGCATCCCACAATACTACAGTTTCACTGTTTTTTAATATTTTTTAAGTATACTTTAAACTGTATGTTAGCCCATCTTTTTAACCTTGCAATTTCCCATAGTGTTTTCTACAATCCAGATTTGTTGACTGCGTTCCTGTGGTGAAGGTTAGAACATTCCTCTGTTCCTCTGTATGCCTTGTAACTTCATAGTTGAATACAGAAGCTTATTCAGATTCGGGTTTGGTTTTTTTTTTTTTTTTGACAAAACTACTTCATAGGCAGTATTCTATTCATCTGCAAGAGGAACATGCCACCGTGTGTGTGTGTGTGTGTGTGTGTGTGTGTGTGTGTGTGTCTTTTATGCTCCATGACTAGACCCTTGGTGGAACAATAGTAATATTCCAATGCTGTCATTCTTTCTTGTCAAAACATTTCCATAAAGTGGAACTTTCTCACATGGACCATTTGGGAACTGAAGAGTACAGTTTGAATAAGAAAGGCATCATACATTTCTCAATTCTATTTTCATTTTCACAATGATTCCCTAGCATCTTTTGAAGGTGGCCAGACACATATGTATTAATACATGTATGTGTAAATATGTGTGTGTGTGTCTGAGGTTTTAACATCTTTGGAGGTATTTCAACCCATTGCAGTGAGCTTCCTTATTGATGCTCAAATTGCCCCATCTTTGGCCAGCGGAAATGTCTTTGAGTCGACTTCTGAGTTCTACCAGCATGACCCCTGTGTCTTTGGGAGCTTTCCTGCTCTCTGATAAAGTGTTCAGGCTCATTTTGTACACTTTCTTACTCAGACCTGAAATTAACTGCTTCTCCAAAAATGCTGGGAATTTTTTTAAAAGTAGGAAATGGTATTTTAAGACAACATTATGAAAATAAGGAATATTCACTTCTATTGGGTTGATCATTGTTTCTGAGCTTTTTCATTGAACATATCCGTCCTTCATATATCTATATATATGTATACATCCATGAATATATATGAATATACACACTCATAAGTGAGTATATATTCATGAGTGTTTATATACATGAGTGTGTATATATTCATAAGTATTTATATATTCATGAAGGTGTATATATATTCATGAGTGCGTGTATACATTCATGAGTATACATGAAAAACTAATTTTCTTTCAATTATATGTCACTAAGCCTTTTATTGGGGGGAGTGATCTCCAAGGAATTTTCTTTCTTCTCTCTTTCCCTCTCTTCCTTCCTTCTTCTCTTTCTCTTCCAATAATTTTACTAGAATGTCTTAGTGTTGGAGATTTGGACTTAAATTTTCCATTGAGATTATCTTTCAACATGTAATTTCAAATATATTCTTATTTCAGGAAACTTTTCTGAATTATACCTCTTTTTGGATCTGTTCCTTTGATTTTGTTTATTTCTTTAGAGATATATATCTATATATGAAATGTGTGTTGGATCTTCCTTGCCTGTTTCCCATGTTTGTCACTTCCACTCAAATCTTTTTCATCTCACACTAATTTTCTAGTAGCACATCACCATAAATCAGGTGTCTTAAAAACATATTAATTATATTATAGTTTTGTATTTTAGAAGCCCAAGATGGGTCTCACTGGGCTAAAATCAAGGTGTCAGTGCCTGCACCTCTCTCTGGGGGCTTATGGAGCAACTCTGTCCCCTTATCTTCTCTAGCTTCTAGAGGAAGCGCACATCCCTTGGCTCAGGGCCACCATCCTCCACCTGCAAAGCTGGCAATGTCCCATCTCTCAGGCCATTCTTCCATGGAAACATCTCCTGCACACCACCCAGGAATGACTCTCCACTTTTAAGGACCCACGTGATTAGATTAGGCTCGCCCAGCTAAACCAGGATAATCCCTCTATCTTGAGATCTTTAATTTAATCACATCTTCAAAGTCGCTTTTGCCATATCAGGTAACCTATTCACAGGGACTGGAGATGATCATGTGACATCTTTGGGTGACCATTGTTCTGCGCCATACACCCCTTTTAGTATCTTCCTATTTTGTCATCTTTTCTCCTAATGCATTATCAATTCCGTTCATCTGTGCTTGTGTTTCTTTTTCTCTTCATTTTCGAAGTTATTTTAAAAATTTTTAAATTGTTTTCTGAGTTTGTTGCCTCCTTTCTATGTTTTTCTAAATCTGATGTATGTTTTTGTTCTCATTTATTTTATTTTTTTTGAGACGGAGTCTTGCTTTGTTGCGCAGGCTAGAGTGAGTGCCATGGCGTCAGCCTAGCTCACAGCAACCTCAAACTCCTGGGCTCAAGCGATCCTTCTGCCTTAGCCTCCCGAGTAGCTGGGACTACAGGCATGTACCACTATGCCCGGTAATTTTTTTTTATATATATATATTAGTTGGCCAATTAATTTCTTTCTATTTATAGTAGAGACGGGGTCTTGCTCTTGCTCAGGCTGGTTTTGAACTCCTGACCTCGAGCAATCCACCCGCCTCGGCCTCCCAGAGTGCTGGGATTACAGGCGTGAGCCACTGTGCCCAGCCTATTTTTTTTTTTTTTCATATGTCATTTTAGATGTCTGTTAACTTATTTTAAAATATCAGATTATACTTTTCATCTGTTTTGGAGGCATGGCTTTCTCTCATGATTTATTGTCTATAGAGATTGTTTCTTATTCGCTTTTAGTCTTAAAATGAGTTTGTATTGAGATTGGGCTTTAATTTTTTTCCAGTACTCATCTTTATGCAATACTACCTAGTTTTACTAAACTTTTAGAAGGAGAGACTTATTCAGGATAGTTTTTCTAATTTCATGCCTCTGTTCCCTCTTCTGTTGTTGATTCACCTCAAATTCAATAAAAATCCAATAGTTTTTTTTTCAAGGAACTTGCTAAGCTGAGTCAACATTTTATCTGTATGAGAAAAAGCCTAAGACTAGCCCAGGCATTCCTGAAAGTGGAGAATAAAGTGGAAGGTCGCCCGATCAGACGTCAAAACACATCATGCAGTTTTAGTAATTTTACACTGTGTTGTTAGTGCAGTTACAGACAAACATACAAACAAAACAGAATGGAGAGCGCAGGGAAAAGTCCTGACATATACATGAAACTGTGATTTATGCTAGAGTCAGCATTGTAGCTATATGAGTAAAAAAGGGACTATTAAAATGAGTAATGCTGGGATAACAGATTATGCATATAGAAAAACCGTAATTTCATATTTTCCATTCTCCATACACAAAATATTAATCACAGAGAAATTAAGAATTCAAATATGAAAAGCAACACTTTAAAACTTTCCGAGGAATACACAGAATAATCTTTATAAACAGTAAGTTTGGTTTCTGATACCATTCTCCACTAAAAGGAAATAGGGATGCTTAGGGAGATCGCTGGTTCCAGGGCTGGGACAGGAAATGACAAGTGGAACCTGAGCATCTCACGCCAGAAGGTGAGAACGTGCTCAGCAAGGACGGGAGGTGTCGAAGCACAAAGGGTCCAGAGGCTCCCACGGGGAGAGCCTGGGACCACTTAGAACCAAAGTAAACAATGAGAATGCTGGGTTATAACTCATGGAATAAAATAAAATTCTATAAACCAAACTTACATAAACAAATAGAAAAAAAACAAGAAGGAAACGCTCTTCCTTAAGGTAGAATGCCAACTAACAAATGCCGATGTTACCGTGGAGTAAAACAAAACAACAAAACCTCACCCTTTTGCAGCCATCATGTTAACTGATTAGGAATCATTATCAATGGATGCTATAGTAGTTCTCTACTGCCATGTTACAAATTACTCCGAAACCGAGGGGCTTACGACAATGTATTATCTGACAGTGTTTGTGGGTCAGGAATTTGGGGACGGCTTTGCTCGGGTGATTCCAGCTTGGGGCCTCTCGGGAGGTCGCAGGGAGATGTCAGCTGGGGCTGCAGGGATCTAAGGCTTGACTGGGACGGGAGGATTGTCTCCTAGATGGCTCAGCACAGGGCTGTCGGCAGGAGGCCTCAATCCTCGCCATGCGTGCCTCTCTGCAGGGGCTCACGCATCATCTTGATGTGACAACTGGCTTCTCTCGAGCAAGTGACCCAAAGCGGCAGGTGGAGACACTGGAGGCTCTCTGTGACGTAGCCTCGGAAGTCACACTTCATCCTGTCTTCAGCATCCTCTGCAGGCGGGAGGGGACCACACAAAGACGCAAGTCCCAGGAGATGGGATGGGTAGGGCCGTTTTGGAGGACGGCTACCGAATGCTAAAATCGGTGGAGAGAAGTTTGACGAGGGAGAGGATATCTGCACAGTCTCAACGTGTCTCCCCACAAAGGGAAAATAATAACTTTACAATGAAGGACTCTCACAGCCTCCCTACGCAACCAAGTGGTGGGAATCTGTGTCGGCAGTTACGGGGCAAACTGACGCCACGTGCCCCTCATCGGGTGAACTGCGGGCACCGCGCTGACGCGGTATTCCTGCTAAAAATGCCTCGTGTAAATCTAATCCCAAGAAGACATCAGATGAACTCTAGCTGAAAGACAATCCACAAAACACCTGGAGTGTGCTCTCTGAGAACAGCAATGGCCTGGCAGATGAAGAGAGGCTGGGCCACTCCAGATTAAAGGGCGCCGCGGCAACACAGCACGTGATGGCTGTGCACTGGACCCTGAGCTAGGAAAAGTCACTGCTGTTAAGGACATCACCGGAGCGGCTGGCGAACCATGAACATGAACCATAGGCTGAATGACAGCAGTGGCGTGCTCACTGGTGCCTACTGACGCCCTGAGAGCTGACTGCTAAACAGGACAGAATTTACTGGCCTGGCTGTTCAGCTGCTGCTAACCTGAAACCAGCCGCGGTGAGCCACTTACCATGGGAACTGGCAGATGACATGTTCCCCGCTCCCCACCTCCCTGGCCAGTGTTCCGGCCACTTGATAATATTAATAACACTCCAGCAAGGTTCAGCCTCCCGATTTTGGTAATTGTGCTGTGTAAGGGAATGGTCTTATTCTTGGAGAACACACAGTGACCTATTTAAGGGCAAAGGGGGCCTGACCTCTACAACTTAATCTCAAATGGTGCTGGATGAATAGATGAATAGATCAAAAGATAAAGAGAAACTGATCCACAGATAAAGCTGATATGACAAAATTGTGCCACTTGGTAAATCTGAACGAATGCTTCTTTGTAGCATTCTTGCGGCTTTCTGTAAACTTGAATTTTTTTCAAAATAAAAAGTTAAAAGAACCTCCAACACTTAATACCCCCTGGGTTATGAAGTCTGAGAACCACGACTGACTTGCCCAGAGTCACACAGAATGTGGATCTTTGGTCCAAAGCCCTCATGACACCTTGAAGTGGCCTTTTCTCAAAGATTTTAACATTTCTTTCAAACTTCTCATGATAAAATTCACATCTGAATATTTTTTTACATTTTAATAATAATCTATTACATGTAAATTTTTCCATTAAAGACTAAATTCTTATTTTACTTCCTTTTTGGCATCGGATTTGCAGAGTTTCACTGGATAATTCTGAATGCAGAGCTGCTAACAAGAAGAGCTGGCAGTCACTTGACCAGGCAAGAAAGAGGACATATATCAGGAGGCAGAGGGAATTTAACCTGGACCAAAAACTTAGCAAAATGTCGATAAATTGCACTTACATAGCAGTAATAACTAGGGTAATTTTCTACAGTGGGGTTTCTCAACGTCTCTTTACTGACATTTTGGGCCTGATAATTCTTTGTTTGGGGAGGCTGTCCCAGGCAGTATACGTAGGACGTTTAGCGGTACCTAAACTCTACCACAGGACGCTAGCAGCACAGCGCCCCTCCCCCACGAACAACCAGGACACCTCCAGACTTTGCCAGATGTCCCCCTGGGAGGGCATAGACACCCCACTGAGAAGCGCTGTTCCAGGGCCAGTGATAGAGAGAAGTCACAAGCAAAAAGAAGAGGTTAATATATACACACGTATATACGAATACACATGAGAGACAGTCCAAGAGACTAACGGTTCATTTCGATGGGCATATCTTTGTGTCGTGTGTGTGTATATATATTTTAATCTTCTAGGCTGGACGAGGTGGCTCACACTTGTAATTCTAGCACTCTGGTAGGCCAACGCGGGTGGATCATTTGAGCTCAGGAGTTCAAGACCAGCCTGAGCAAGAGTGAGACCCCATCTCTACTAAAATAGAAAGAAATTCGCTGGACAACTAAAAATATATAGAAAAAATTAGTCGGGCATGGTGGCACATGCCTGTACTCCTAGCTACTCGGGAGGCTGAGGCAGGAGGATCGCTTGAGCCCAGGAGTTTGAGGTTGCTGTGAGGTAGGCTGATGCCACGGCACTCTAGCCCAGGCAACAGAATGAGACTCTATCTCAAAAAAAAAAAAAAAAAAAATCTTGTGTATTTTTTAGATCCATCAATTAAATCAGTCCAACATTGCAGTTCACCACATTTCAGAGAATGAATTTACATCTATTTTGGAATTAAAATAGCACTACATCTAATGGCGTTAATGAATTTATCTTGGCCCTGATATATTGGCCAGCTTCTGAACCCAAATGTCAAATACATTTAAGTAAAAGGTTAAAATAGTGAGCTAACAGCAATTCACAGTAATTTTTTTGCAGGAGTGGTACAGGGCTTCCAGAACACAGAGGACATGTATTGCCAAGGTTGGAACGTGCCACATACTGCTCTACGGGACATTGTATTATATACACTGCTGTATATATTTGAACCCATTAATTTTGTGTAGACATGTACTCAGCAACAAAATAATTAAATGCATAAAGAAGGTTTAGGAAATGTAAGGTGAAATAAATAAATAAATAACCAAAAACCTCAGGGAAGTAGTAGAATAGAAGAAAACCACTTTTGTCTTGTTCTCAGCATTTAAGAACATCTAATTTAAAGGTACCAATTAATGACAGATAACCGATAATATTAGCTATCCACGCCTATGTTGTAGAGGAGAGACAGTTTTCTCTCTACTCGTGCTGGGTTCTGTGGCTTTGGCCCTGTAAATGGGACTGGCAAATGACAGGTAAACAAAAGAAAAACAAACAGGAGTTCATTAATAGGTGCGTCTCACATACACAGGGGAGCACTGGGCCATGAGGAACTCAGAGGGCTAGTTAGAACTTGGGCTTAGGCAGCATCTTAACAAAAGAACAACAAAGTTTCAGAGAAGTAACGAGACAAAGGAAAAGGATTTTGCGTTTCTAGGCGACAAACTGTGGGAAGGTAAACATAAGGGACAGTCATGGAAGATAAGGGCTGGTCAGTAAAGTTTGCATGTGGAGCATTTTGGGGCCTCTCCAGGGTGGCCAGGGTCTGGCGTCGTCCTGGCGATTAACTGCTGCCTTTCTTGGCCCAGAAGGGAGGGGACACCTCTACCAATTTATGTCCTGCTTTTGGGAAAATAGGGGGAGGACAGAGAACTTTTCTTACATCAGTGTCTTCTCAACTAATCCTTCTCAAATAACCCTTATACCAAAGCGGCATATCATGGGGTGGCATATTCTGGTGTCATGTCTATTTCAGCAGGAAATGAGGAAAACTGGGAAGAGACCCTCTCCCCGGCGTCTTGCTGCACGCTGCCCCTGGTGGCTCTGGCGTTGGCTCTATCTTTGGGAAGGTAGAACCAGCTTTCCTGTCTCTGGCATTCCACGTCTACGTTCGGTAATTGTTTTAGCTTGTATTCGACTGAATCAAATTACATTCTAAAAATATTGGAAGGAAACAAAATATCGTGGCAAGTGCGTGAGTGAGAACCAAGTGGGCTGCATGACTGGGTGCACCACCCGACTCACGAGTGCGCTGGGCGTCTCCGCCGTGAGCTGCAGTCGGCGAAAACGGCCAGCCTGCTCAGACCCTCACGGAGAGAGAGGATTTGGCTGTGTATGCAAAACAATGAGTCACTGTTAACATTGTTAACAGTGTTTCAGACGTTAAATACCGCCTAAAAATCTAGCTACACATATTCACACACAGAGAGGTGTGCAGATTTCCATCCTCATTTGCAAATGGGAAACTGAGGCACAGACAGGTAACCTGTCATGGTCAACATAACGAGTAAGCGGATTCGATCCCATGCAAGGTGGCCCTAAAGTCTACACATTGAGCCACTGCACACGACATGGTGTCAGTAAACCCTTGTTGAAGCCGTGGGCCGTGGGAGACAGGAGCAAGACGGCCGGCTGGGCCGGGTGGCCCGTGCCACCTCTGCAGAGGGACCGGGACAGCAAGCAGACCCTCACGCTGGAACAGACTGTCTAGGGAAGCACGCTGGGACTCGCCAGGGAAGTGACAGGAGCCACCACAAGTGGTAAGCAGCCTGGCGGGGCCGGCCGATGGCCGGGAGAAGTTTCAGGTGTGGGGAACGGATGAGAGAAGCCCCCGGCTCCACGCTCCAGGACAAGCTTTTTATTTTTTTTGAGACAGTGTCTCTCTTTGTTGCCCAGGCTAGAGTGAGTGCCGTTGCGTCAGCCTAGCTCACAGCAACCTCAAACTCCTAGGCTCAAGCGATCCTCCTGCCTCAGCCTCCTGAGTAGCTGGGACTACAGGCATGCGCCACCATGCCTGGCTAATTTTTTCTATATATTTTTAGTTGGTCGATTAATTTATTTCTATTTATAGTAGAGACGGGGTCTCGCTCTTGCTCAGGCTGGTCTCGAACTCCTGACCTTGAGCAATCCACCAGGCTCGGCCTCCCAGAGTGCTAGGATCACAGGCGTGAGCCACCGCGCCCGGCCCGGGACAAGCTTTTATAATACTGGCTACAAGAGATCCCCTGCCCCAAGCCATGCAGGTCTCAGGCCTAAAATGGGGAGCTGCTTGGAGATTGTGCAGAGGCCTTGCTCCCGAAAGGGAGCCTGTGTGGAATCCCACTGGCACCGGAGCCTGGAGCAGCCTGAGGCACTGTCACTCTACAAGTCTAGATGCCAGGGAATGGCAGGCGCACCTGCAGCCACCGCGCAGCTCTGAGGAGGGACAGAGGAGCCCTGGGAAGGTCCTCGCCACCCTGCTGTGAGCTGCTGTTGAGACGGAGACGTTACCAGACAGCAGTTTCCAGTTTCTTGTCCACACTGCCTGCCTGGTTTGGGCCCCAGCCTTTCCACCCGCAGGCAGAAGGTGCCATTTTGGGAGTTCGACAAGGGGCTGTGTCCTGCCCTCGGGCTGAGTTTGGGTGACGAAAGGCTGCAGCCCCCACCTGGCCGGGGAGGGGCAGGGAAACCAGGCTTTCCAGCACGCACCTGGGACAGCGCCCATCACTGCAGTGGGACGCGGTCTCCAGAAACCGCACTCCCTGCAGTTTCCCGCCAGCACCGCCCTGTCTGGCCACAGGCCCACGGTGCCACTGTCGTGGCCCATTTACAGGATAGAGGATGAACACAGAACATAAAACACAAACACAGAACACATAGAAAAACGCAGACACGCGTACAAACGGTTGACTCAAGTAATAATACTCCGAGTCCGTTTTATTTTTATACTCTAAAAGATTAAAGTTAGTTCCTTGTGCGTAACCACCAGGCATTGCAACAATGGCCATAAATTCCATAATAGCCTTAGGGAAGCAGATATCCCCTGACCCAGAATCTCCAGGTGCTTGCTCTAGGCGCCAGGCATAGATAAAGGACGGAGATTAGCAAGGATGGGCAAGGCAAGTCACAGGGGGCATCTCTCATCCCCAGCTTCTCTTAGGGTGACCCCCTAAGGTCTTCGGCTGAACCCTGGCGGCTGTGCGTGGCTTAGGTCGCCCCTCCCTTGAGGGGTCTTACCCGTCATTGACTATCCAGCCATCTTATGGGGCGTACGCAGCAATCACAGGAGCAACGTGTTTATCGTGTGGCCTCCAGACCCCCAGTGCCGTGGGGCGGGGCTGCTCTTGCTACTCCCAGCTCAGGTCCTTTGTCATGCCTCTAGGCAACACCTCTGTTTATCACAGGGAGCCTTGTCGGAACAGATCTCTTTCAAACGCTCTGGGCAGAACACGTACAATACTCACTAACTTTAATTCTTAAACTAGGAAAATATATGTCAGTCCCCTACATGCCACGATGGAAGTTGAAAGCCGGGCTGCGCACTGCCGTCAGGATGAGTGTGGCTGCCTCGGCTGCCCTGCTGGGGAGCGGCAGGGGAGCCCAAGTTCTCCCAGGCACTCCTATCACCGCCCCCAGCACCGCTCCAGGCCGCAGTGGGGCTGAGACGCAGGTGAACGCGCCGCACCAGCACCTCGCCCAGGCCGTCTGCGTGGACAAGGCCCCGCTCTCTCTGGTCACAGGCCCCGGGCGCCATTTGGGGAGCTTAAAGCTGGGCAGCGCCCCATCCTCGGGCTGAGTTTGGGCCGACGAGGCTGCAGCCCTGCCCTGCTGAGAGGGACAGGGGAGCCCAGCTCTCCGACCCACACCTGGGACAGCTCCCGCCGCCCTGCGCCCGCAGGCTCCTGAGAGAGGGAGATGCAAGCGGACCGCACCCCTGGTTTCTTCCCCACGAGGCTCGCCTGGAAGGGGCCCTGTCCTCTCTGACCGCGAGCCCGCACACGGCGCCCCTTTGGGAGGTTAATGCCGGGCCCTGCCCTGCCCTCCCCTGCCCTGTCCCGCACGTGGACCAAGTCTAAGGCGATGTGGCCACAGCCGCCACTTGGCCGGGCAGGGGGAGGGGAGAGCAAGCTCTCTTAAGCACACGCCGGGCGATGCCCAGCACACACCCTGCTACGGGCAGCTGCGGGGCTGCAGACGGGCCGCCCAATGCCTTGCAGTTGCCAGTGACACCAACACGGGCCACTTGGGCGGCCTCCCCACCACGGCTACTGTCACCTCCCACGTCACACCAGCGGCTCAGGGCCTGAGAGCCTGCCCACACACTCGGCCCTCTGCTCTTAACTACCAGCTCCAGAGCAAGCCACCGAAAGGGCCAAGGACTGGCTCTCTGGGACACACCAGCTACATCAGGCCCACTCAGCCCACCGCGGCCACCGCCGGGGCCAAAAGACGGGCTCGGCTGCTGTTCAGGTCCCCAGCAAAACTTCGCCAGAGCCTCGACCAACAACTGTTCCTTAAGCCACCAAGGAAATTACAGATACCGCTGACTCTGCGTGCTATGTGGGAGAAATCATACGAAGATCACACTACTGCAGACACCCAACGTCGAAGACAAAGTGTCCTACTCAACCAACAAGAGACCACCTGCTTGCTCAAAGATGATTAGTGACTGTCACATGGTGTCTCATGGAGTTTTAAGTAGATAATCGAAACCCTGAGCCCACTGCAATGGGGACAGGAGGTGGCTACAAAATTATATTACAGTATGCACTACAGTTAATGCAGTTATGATTTAATACTGAATCTCTACATTTGTTCACGTTTCTTTCAGCTGGGAATGGTGCCACGTACCTGTGTCTGTATTTGTGTGTGCGAGTTTTGATAAATTTTAACTTTTTATAACAGATTTGCGTATTTTTATGGTAGCAAATGATAAAATAGACAGTACCGCTTATATTTCATGCATTCATGACATACCCAACTTTTTATTTTTTACCATTTCTAGCCTACATGGTTTGTCCTTTTCAAACTGTTGCAAGCCTCCAAAAAATCTTCCACTATAGTCACATAAAAACCCCACATGTGAATGGACTTGTGCAGTTCAAGCCATGTTGTGAGAAGGTCAGATGTGTAAGACGTACATCTGGAGAGACGTATCTTTCCAATTTAAAAGGCACTACCTGCGGGGAGAAGAGTTGGGCTAAGCAGGAAACGTCAACGTTACTTTTTTTACTTTATACATACCATTTGTATCTCAGACGGTAATCTGCAGAGCACGTGCATTGGGAGAAAATGAGGATTCCTGAAACCCTCTGCAGACCCGCCGTGAGACTCTCGGGGAGGAGCCCTAGGACGCACTGCTTCCTCAGGGGCTGCCCAGCGGGTCCCCTGGAGTCCCCAGGCTGTCCGGCCGCAGAGCGGGAGTGCCCCGCTTCCCCTTCTTCCCCGACACGCAGAGGGGAAGGAGCACGGGCGCCCCACCACCCAGCCACATGGGACTTGAGCTGTGTGTGCATGCATGTACAAAGACACACACATACACACGGACCCACACGCCCATGTACACAGTACGTACATACACATTTAGACACACGTGTACACACGCACACATAAAGGCACAGAAACGCGCGTACACAACAAACATACGTACACTTATAATCTGAACATGCACGGCACACATGTACACATACAACGCATGTGCACACACATACATGTACACACATACGTGCACCTGTACACACGTACACACACGTACACTAATACACTCGAACACACGTATAGACACGCACAGCACATATGTACACATACAACGCATGTATACACACATACATACATAGTGCACTTGTACACACATACGCTAATGCACTCAAACACATGTACAGACACGCACAGCACACATGTACACATACAACACATGTGTACACACATACCCACACGTACGTGCACTTGCACACATACACGTGTGTGCATGTACGCTAATGCACTCGAACACATGTACACACATGCACAGTACACATGCACACACAATACGCGCACACACGTGCGGAGCCGGGCACGCAGCACGCCCTCGCAAGCCGCCTTCCCCACTCCCGGGCAGAGCGCCTGGAAGGTTCTGAACTCCCGCCTCTCCTCCTCCCGCCTCTCCCTCCTCCCGCCTCTCCCTCCTCCCGCCTCTCCCC
>VSMD01085439.1:27624-71470 GCA_008750895.1 Mirza zaza
CGCCTCTCCCTCCTCCCGCCTCTCCCTCCTCCCGCCTCTCCCTCCTCCCGCCTCTCCCCGGCCCGGGCCGCCGCAGGCTGCTCCCCCGCGGGCGGCCAAACGCGCGCTCAACGTGCGGCCCCGCAGCGCCCCTCCGCGGCCGGCCCGGGCAGCGCACCCACCGCGTCGCCCCGCCCCAGAGCGTCCGCATCGCCCCGCCCCCAACGCGCGACCGCCTCGCGTCGCCCCGCCCCCGGAGCGCGCCTCCATATTGCCCCGCCCCCGGAGCGCGCGGCCGCATCGCCCTGCCCTCAGAGTGCGCCTCCGCGGCAGCCGGCTGATTCCTACGCGCCGAGGCCCCGCCCCTGCGTCCGCCAGAGTCTCGACGCCCCGCCCTCCGACGTGAGGGGCGGGGCCTCGGCGCGCCGCCCCAGCGCCAAGCGGAAGCGCGCCGGCCGCCGGCCGTTGGCGCGGCTTGGGCGGTTGTCTTGGAGAAGCAAGATGGCGGCGACGGCGGCCGCGGTGGCGGCCGAGGAGGACACGGAGCTGCGGGACCTGCTGGTGCACACGCTGGAGAACAGCGGGGTCCTGAACCGCATCAAGGTGGCGCGGGGGCCGGGGGCCTGCGGGGCGCAGGGCCTGTGCGGACGGCGGGCGTCACAGCGGGCGCGTGGGGAGGCCCCGCCGGGGCTGGGGCCGCGGTCGCCCGGGCGCCGCGTGGAGAGCCGGCGCGCCCGCGGGTCCCCCTCCTGCCCGCCCGCGGGTCCCCCCTCCTGCCCGCCCGCGGGTCCCCCCTCCTGCCCGCCCGCGGCGCGGCGGCCCGGGCCCGCAGGACCAGGGGCGCCCGGGCCCGTCCCTCCGCCGAGCGCGGCGGGCAGGGCGGCGGGGTCGCGGGCCTCGGTGCCGGACGGCGGGTCCGGGCGGTCGCTCCTCGGACGTTCGCGGGGTCGGGGGTCGGGGGCCGCGGGCCTCCCTGACCCCTGCACCTGCCACTCAGCCGCCTCGTCCCGCGCGCCCTGTCGCTGGCCTGGGCCTTAGCCCGCGCGGATGGCGTCTCCAGAACTTACCTCGTGAGCACTCTTGTCTTGAAAAGTGTCTCGGAACAGGCGTTTCTATTCCTTTACCTTTTTTTCTTTTTTCTTTTTTTAAAGGCCGAACTCCGAGCAGCCGTGTTTTTAGCACTAGAGGAGCAAGAAAAAGTAGAGGTATGAAATCTCCGGATTTTAATATGACCTTATTCATTAATGCTGAATTTCTAATCAGGTAAAAACCGTTTTAACAACGCAGTTTATGGTTGTATGTATGGCTAGGGTTGGCTAGGGTTGGCTAGGGACGGCTAGAGTTGTATGGCTAGGGGTAATTTCAACTATTAAGGGTTATGTTTCTATTGGGGGAGAGCCAAAATTATTCTCTTTTACTGTACCTTTTGAATTTTGAGTAATCTTAAAGTTTAGGTACCAGAGTGACTCTGAGGTCAATACTAACCTGCAACAAAAGGTTTCAGGTTAATGGTTGAAGAAATGGTTTCATTGTCAATGAGTTAACTGCAGGTTGGCTCAGAACCTTTAATTAACATACATTGCAAATCCCTGTGAGGTAGGAGGTATATGCTATTTTTCCCAAAATTATCTGACCATTCAATTATTTAAAAACATTGCGATCTTTCTTGTTGCCCAAAGTCCAACCACCTCTTTGCATTTAAGTGCATAATTTAGCTTTTTTTCTCTGCTCCAAATCCCAACAACTGTCCTGAGTCAGTAACCTGGAACTTGTCAACAAGAATCACTCCATAATCAAGATCTTAAACTCTTACTCTGTGACAAATCAGTCTCCTATCCTCCCACTTCTTTAGACCTGTATGTGATACTTGCTCTTTAATTCCGTCAAACCCTTCAGTTCTTTGCTCTTGCTGTGTTTGTCCAGGCATCAGTCTCCTCTTGGCTGCTTTTTGTTCTGGACCCCATAGTCCATATTTCAAAAACCCTAACTGCCTTGTCTTTCAGTCATTCTTGGTCTGGAAGGAATCTCAATGGTCATTTAATCCAGCAAATTAACACTCTTTCCTGTTTGTGTGTATGCACCGCTAGAGAAAAGTTGCTCAACCGCTTGGATTGCTGATGTTACAGGTTGGTGTGTACCAACCTCCCTAGGTCCTGAGCAGTCCTGCAGCTCTGCTCTTCACTCTGCACTTCCCACCGCAACTGCATGTTGGCCTTCTGTTACCCCCTCCTCCTTCCTGGGCAGTTGGTCTGTCCCTTCCTCAGGGAAAATGGAAGGCCATAAGGTTCTAATATTGTATTTTCCTTTCCCAGCCGCCAATCTTTCGCTCACCTCAGAAAAGGCTTACCTGTGTCTGTGTTTATCTGTACCTCCTTCCTTTCTGCTTTAGTAGAAGGGGCTCTGTCTTGTCCAAGAATAATCACTTTGTGTAGGTTGTGCCTTCCATACACCCTCATCTTGGTTATCTACTGTATCTTTGACCTCTTCCTTTCTGTTGGCTCCTCTCTTGAACATGAAAACATATTTAAATTGCTCTTAAGAAGAAAGCTGTTTTCCTTTTCTCTTATTCTGCTTTTACTACCATTCTATTTATTCCCTCCCAGCCACATTTTGAAACAATGTGCACGTTTATTCCATTTCTTACATTCCAGGTTCTCCTTAATCCATAAAATCTTAAATCCATCACTATTACTCCTAAGCAATTTTTTTTTGCTATAGTCAAGAAGAATCTCCTAATGGAATATACTTTAGTTCTTTCTTATCTTAGTTGATCTTTGTGGCATTTGACATTCTTAATTCCTGTTTCCTTCTTGAAAATCTCTCTTGACCTTTGGGACCTTTTTCTCTTCTGTTTTTCTTCTTTTCCTTTTGACTACTCCTTGGTTTCTTTAGTTTGACCTTCCTTAGACTGTTGATGCGCTATCCTGTAGTTTTCATTCCGTATTCTCTTATTCGTGACCTTCATCTAAACAAGCATCTGAAAGTTTCCCAGGCCTGCTCTTCTTTCTACTGGCTCAATTGTCAGCTGGCTCTGTGTCTGTCAGTTCTGTATCTGAAGTGTCTCTAGGGGAGGGTTTTGTTGCCCGCTTTGCCTGTGTTTCTTTTCCAGAATGCTTTATTCCCTTCCTGCTCTCCAGTCTACCCTTTGCTGGTGTCCCTCACCATGTCCCTGAAGTCCTTTCTCCACATTGCTCCTGGATTGTCTGTTTAGAGTACACATATGATCATGTCTCTCCATTTTCTTTAAATGTTTCAGTTGACCCAATGTCTTAAAATTCCCTGGTCCAGCCTACTAAGGACATTTATAATCTTTCCCCTCATTATCTTTTAACTACTTTCTTGAGGTATAATTGACCTTCAAGAAATAGAACATATTTAAAATGTACAATTTGGTAAGTTTTAACAGTTATGCAACTGTGAAATAAACACTGCAATCAAGATAGTGAACATAGGGTGGGCGCAGTGGCTCATGCCTGTAATCCTATACTGTGGGAGGCTGAAGCCGGAGGATTGCTCGAGGTCAGGAGTTCGAAACCAGCCTGAGCAAGAGTGAGACCCTGTCTCTACTATAAATAGAAAGAAATTAATTGGCCAACTAATATATATAGAAAAAATTAGCCAGGCATGGTGGCGCATGCCTGTAGTCCCAGCTACTTGGGAGCGTGAGGCAGGAGGATTGCTTGAGCCCAGGAGATTGAGGTTGCTGTGAGCTAGGCTGACGCTATTGCACTCACTCTAGCCTGGGCAACAAAGTGAGACTCTGTCTCAAAAAAAAAAAAAGATAGTGAACATATCCATGACCCTCAAAAGTTTCCTTGTGCCCCTTTGTAAGCCCTTCCCAAACATTTTTAAGATTTGTATGAATGGAATCATATAGTATGCACCTTTTTTGTTCTGGCTTTTGTCATTCTGCATAATGCATTTGAAATTCATTCATATTGTAGTGTGTAGTGATAGTTCATTCCATTTAATGAGTTCAGAATTAATAGATCATTCCATTAATCAATCGATTATATGGATATGACAGTTTTTGTTAGCCATTCACCTGCTGATAGACACTGGGGTGGTTTCCAGTTTGGGAGTGTTGTAAGATTGCTGTGAACATTCATGTACAAGTCTTTGCTTGTATCTGTGGTTTTTCTTGAGAAAATATGTAGGGGTGGAATGACTGGATCACATGGTAGGGATATTTTTTAACTTTTCTAAAAAGCTACCAAACTGCTTTCCGAACTGGTTGTGCCATCTTGCAGTCCCCTCAGCAGTGTGTGGGGCTCAGCAGTTGCCACTACACCAGTAATTCTTGTGGTCTGCTCGAAGAAGCTACCATATGCTGCCTTCGTTAGCCTTATTCTCAGCAATAATCAAAGTTTGATGTGCTAGAAGTATTTTTTCTATTTATATTCAGTAAACATATGATTACAAAACAAAGTTGGCCTATGGGCCACATAAAATCATCTCATATCCCACAAATAAACTGATAATTGGACTCCTGTTCATTGTCACTGTGCTATAAATGGTAGATATTTAAGATGATCAAATAGCAAACTTCATATATTTGAAATAATAAATGGTGTTTACATAAGTAAATTTTATTTAACATGAGTTTTTGAAGATAATCTAGCTTCAAAAGCAGTTTAGTAAGCAGTTTATAAAACATTAAAAATACAAATGTTTATGGTTTTGTTCTATTAACTTTGAGAAATTAAATAGCACAAAATGATAAACAGTTGTGGAATAGATTTAATAAAACCATAATTTTATGTATTACCACGTATTAAATTTTTGCCAACAAATTAAACTTTAATGTACATTTTGTACTTTTTAGGATAATCACATGACACTTAAAATATTTCATTTTTTTACAGAACAAAGCTCCTTTAGTCAATGAGAGCCTGAAAAAGTTTTTAAATACAAAAGATGGTAAGGTGTTTAACTTGTTCTTGTTTATCTGTCTCTGTGAATCTTTACACTGTTTGGGAGAAATCAGGAATTTTATGGTGGTTTTTAAGTCTACAATTCTTATAGGTCCTCGTTTTAAAACAATATTTCATTGTACAACAATCACATTACTATTAAATATTTTTGGTCATGGGAAATTGTTGACTAAAGACAATTTTACTCTATAAAGTAGAACACCGGAATTTCTTCATGAAGTGTTACATTGTCTTACAATTAGTTCAGACTGATGATCCTAGAGAAAAAATTGGGAGATGGGGATTTTCAATACTTAATCACATTATTCAGAGAAGAAATTTGTAATTTAAAAAATTTAGAAACCTCCTCTCTCCTATTAATTTAGTATATCTTATTTCACAATGTTTATAAAAGATCTTTAGAGTTCCTAAAGGTTTGCTTACCCATCTTTTTCTTGATCTTTAATAGGTCGTTTAGTGGCAAGTCTTGTTGCAGAATTTCTTCAGTTTTTTAACCTTGACTTTACCTTGGCTGTTTTTCATCCTGAAACTAGCACAGTAAGAATAATGGTTTTTCCATCTATCCTATTAAACCTTTGCTATAAATGAGTTAATATTAAGCTGAAAGTTAATAATATTTGACAACTTATAGTTTCTGGCATACAGATTATTTTCTTCTAGTTGATTATCTTTTTTCTTAAATACCATCTGAGCTGTCTGATAGCTGGCTGGCTTCAATGTCACTGCTTCCTGTAACTAGAAAGCTTGCTAATGAAGGAGCGAGACTAGGGTTAATTTCAGTATGATGTTAGATTGCGCCTGTCGATGGAGACTTTGAACGTGAGGCTGTGTAAAACAAATAGGTATAATTTTTCAAAATGGACATTTCATTAAAAAAACAGTCTCTGAGTTTAGAGATGTTTTTAAGCTCGGAAATGTTTTCTTTATTCTTTGAAAATACGTTTGGTATAATTTTGTGCATCTATATCTTATTTTTTTTTCCTAGTCTCAGGGTCTCGAAGGTCGAGAGAATTTAGCTCGAGATTTAGGTATTATTGAAGCCGAAGGTACTGTGGGTGGACCCTTATTATTGGAAGTGATCAGACGCTGTCAGCAGAAAGAAAAAGGGCCAGCCAGTGGGGAAGTAAGTATAATCCTGTGTTACCTTTTTCTATTTGCTATTTTAATTATTGCCTACTTTAGTTCAGCCATGCAGATTAGTGTAGTTATAGTAAATTTACATAAAGAGAGGTTGTTCCTTGAAATGCACTTAGATTGTACAAATGCAAATTTTAATGAAAATTAGAATTGTGCGGTGTCTGACACTGTTGTGTACCTGTTCTGGTTATTGATCTTCAGAGTAAGCCAGACTGGTGCAAATCCCAGCTTCTAACTCACTAGTTGTGACCCCTCCATCCCTCCTGTGTGAAACAGGTACCAGGACCTGCCTGCTGTGGGTGTTGTGAGGCTTCTGTGCATGAGCTGAGGCACGTCAGATGCTCAGAATGGTATTGAGCACAGAAAATACTCGACTAACTTATTATTTTAAATATAAAAGGGCTGGTTTAGAGACTAGTTGATAATTACTTGACTTAAAGACTTTTAAACTAGGCTTAAAACTAAGCTGTTGATTTTACTTTGAACTGTTTAGAAACAGTTTCAGGCTACTACTTTTTAAATTAATAGTTAACTTTTCTTACTCTTCACCTTTTTTTTTTTTTTAGAAATCCTGTTAATGAGATTGACAGTCTAATTTCTATATATATTCATTAGCTTTACATAAAGGTATTCTGTTTTACAGATGTGTACAACATCTGTAACTGTTCCAGATACTTGGTTAAATGTGTGCTTTTAGACATAGAAACTTACAGGTAGGAATGTGGAGTATTACGGGACTTTTTATTTGGAGAGTCTCAGAGTATATTTTCTGTTAGAGACTTTGCAAAATAGTAAAGTTGCCTGAGTACTGATTACACGTAAGACATGGTTATTGTGTAGGTAATATATGAAAGTTCTGTGTCCTTGAAGAGCTCGAAGCTATTCAAGATAAGATATGCTTACATAAGGAAATTAACATTTAAATAATGGTTTAAGATTAAACACAATCTTAAAGTGGGAGTAGGGTGTCAGCTGTGGGGTGAGGACCGGGAAGGGTGTTCTGCGAGGGCGGAACAGAGCCAGCGGGGTGTGGGAGCAGGAGAGCCAGGTCCAGGGTCGGGAGTGAGTCAGCTGGCTGAGAGCACAGTTGTCACCTCAGCTTGTGCAATTTCATTTCCTTCCTTCACTCATCAAATATTTAACAGGTTTTTTAGTGGGCTAATTTGATGGACATTGTGTTAGATATCATACTAGGGAATAAAAAAACAGGACCCCAGAGAGTGTCCTGGACCGCCAGTCTGTAGGTGGCAGTGACATCTCTCTTGCACACCCTTTGTTGGTGTCTGTGGCCCAGACTCATTTCTCCTTTTGCCTGTGTTTTCATTTTCTTTTTAGGTTGCTCTTTGGCTCACCTCATCACAGAGGTGGTTACACATGTTTTTCTTTCTGGTTTGAGCTCCCTTCCTTATAGCGTGGGCTCTGGAGCCAGGCTGCTTGGGCGAAACCTCAGCTGTGCCACATCCTAGTCTCTCAGCCTCCCTGTGCTTTGGGTTCCTTGTCTGCAGGATGGAGATCACAGTAGCACCTCATGGGGTTGTGGGCATGACAGGAGGCATTGTGCGTGAAGCTTTTAGAACGGCGCTTGGCACATAGACTCCACGTATCCTTACAACCGGCTGTCCGTATCTGAGTCCCACATCAGCAAGTCAACAAACCATGAATTGAAAATATGTGGGGAAAATACAATAAAAAACAATACAAATAACAGAAAGACAGCATAACAACTATTTACATAGCATTTATGTTGTTTTGGGTATGTGGGAGGATGTGCCCAGGCTATGTGGAAGTACACACTATCTCCCACATGGGACTTGTTCATCTGCTGGTTTTGGTATCTGAAGGAGGGTCCTGGAACCAGTCCCCTACAGATACCAAGGAAGACTTGTTGTATTATCATTATTATTACTGTTACTTATTCTTCCTGTTAGCGTTACTGTATGGATGGCTTCCTGAGTCCTGCTTGGTCTGCCCTAGTCCAGCTCGGTCCTTTCCCCTAGCTGCTGACAGAATCCACAGCTCTGCATGTCAGTCCTCCACTGGCACGTTTAAATCCTATGGGAAAAGATTGACTTTATTCTCTTCACTTCTAAAAAAGTAAAAACAGTAAGGACATTTCCACTCCTCCCCTCAGAAACACCCCTCTTCCAGCTCTTGCTCACTTCTGTGTATATTCTGTTCCTATGACGCCTTGGTTCCAGCCGGAGCACCTTCACGTGTGTGTGCTGGATTCAGTCATCCTGTCGGGAAGGATTCTCTCCCGCCCACACCCGCCAGCTCTGGCAGCAGGCCTGGAAGGATGAGTGCTTGCTGGAATGCTTTCCCTCAAGTGCTAGACAGCATGTCTGTCTCGGGACAGACCCTGTAAAAGCCTTCCTATGCGGTTAGCGTGATTTGAAAAGCAAGACTGGTCACTGTGTTCTTCAACACTGCATTCTGCCCGGTGGACCTGAACCCTCTAGTCAGTTCTCCCTGTTTCATAACTGTGATTCTGGCACATAGACCCAGAGCAGGGATTCTGTGTCTTAAAAACAGAATTGGTTTACTCCCCTAAATTGCAGCACCATTAAGTTGGACATTTGATCTCCGCTTTCTCCTAGTTTTCCCCTCTTAACATCTGGGTATTTCATCTTAATAGCTTGCGTATATATGTATACATGTGTAAACAAATATTTAAAATGGGGTCTCAAAGATGTCTGTTTTGGCTTTTGCATCATTTCACTAGTGTTTTATTCTATTACTTTGAGAGGAAACCTGTCATATATAATAAGATAAAAAATTAGAGGTTTTGTTAACCTTTGACTTTTGATTGTAGAAAACTAGCTGTGTATTAAGCCCATTGAGCTCAATCACTGATGCTTTTTACCAAAATTGCATTTTATAAACCACCTTAAGAATTAAGTTGCTGTGCCCCACATGCCTTCAGTGGGATTTCTGGTTGATTTTATTGAATGTTCAGCTGTAGTTTCCAGCTGCAGTTAGTGAAAAACATATACGTTTTTGTTTTTTGTGCTGCTCAATGAATTGTTTTCAGCTCCTTTACCGCATTATCATCCAGGTCCTCACCTGTAAATGTCTCCTCCCATGGGTTCTAATCCTTTCCTTCTAGGAATGCTCCTCTCTTCAATCTCTGCTATTCACTGTCGATTTATTTTTAAAATTCAGCTCTTCATCTGTTACTTCCCTCTTTTAAAAGTGCAATGGCAACTGAAGGGTTTCCAGATTCTTCAACCATAATTAAAGATCCTGCATGAATAATGGTCTAGCCCGTCGTTTTGGCCTTATGCCCTTTCTTTTGAAGCGTGGAACCTTATACTTAAGCCACGTCGAACTTACACTTTGAAAGTAGCTTGTGCTACTTTTTCCTTCTCTTATTTTCTTAGCTTACTCTCCACCTGAAATTATACATCTTTCCCCTGCCCTAGCTGTGGAGTTTTATCGTTCTGGTTTCTCCTCAACTGTGACTTCCTCTTGTTCTGCCCGCTCCCTACTGGCAGCTGTGTGGTAATTTAGCCTCATTCTGCCAGGTCATAGAGTGGTCTGCACGCCTGTCTGCTGTGTTCCTGGGTCATACATTCAATGAGGGCATGGGCTTTATCTTCGTATCCCTTGCAGGTCTTAAGACACAGTGACTTTTGACAGATAATTGTTCGTAGTCAGTGGGAAAGAAGTCTTTGAGAACTTTCTTGTACAGGAGTGTCGTTTGGAAGACAGATTTATGAAGGTTAGATGGGCGAAATATAGAGAAGTTAGAAGACTAGAAAAAAGTGAGACCCGTAAAAAGGCAAGTCTAGGTAAGGGTGGTAGCAGTAAGAGTAGAAATAAATGCACAGATGAAGATGACTTTTTAAAGGAAAAGTCAACAAGGCTTAGTAAATTAATGTTTTGGTGTAGGACCAGGGCATAGAAGGCAATATGGGGAAAAGAAGAGCTCTCAGAGGCAACATTGAAGATTTTAGCCTGGGAGAAGCTGATGCGGTCGTCAGAAAGGGTGGACTCCGGGGAACAAAGTTAGAGCAGCACATTCTCATGTTTAAAACATCGTAAAGGATTTTTGTAGCAAAATTAGCCAATATTTAATATGTATACAGTGTCATAGAGGTTGTGATAATAATAGTGGAAGAGTTTTAGGAAGTGGGTTTGATTCAAGAAACGTCTTTACAGACTCCTGCTTAGTGTTTACCACGGTGCTCGGAACCTGTGATGACAGGGCATAGGACAGACACACAGCTGACCTGTGACAGACAGCTGGGCTAGAACGAGGGCTTTAAAAATGAAAGAGAAAAAATGTGTGGGAGTATAAAAGAGGAGTACTGCCATTTGAAGGGGTGAAGTTTTTTATGAGAGAGTTGCTATTTGGTATTTTTCGTGAGTGGAAATGAAGTAGGTAAACAAAGCCAAGGAGGGTGGAAAGTCGGTCTCGAGACTCACAGGGTGAGCTGGCCTGGAGAGTGGGGAGGGTGTGAGGAGTCGTGTGGGGTGGAGTGGGCAGCCTGCAGGCTGAGTGAACTGCTCTGCAGATAGTTAGAGTCTGGGTGGGTGTGTGTAAAATTAGAGGAAAATCTAAAAAGGGTATTTATATTGAGGAAAAAATTAAAATACCAACATTATGTAGTGTTTTTAAATGCTAAGATTCCATTGAAGTGTAATTAGTATATTCATGCTTTATTCTTAAATGTGTTTTAATTTTAAACTGAAATGTTCCAGGGTGCACTGGAGCTGTCTGAGGTACATCCTCCACCAAAGTCACCAGAAGGGAAAGCAAGTGTGCACACACCACCAAGTAAGGTGAGTTCGCTGCCGGCTTCTGGACTGAGACTCCAGAGGGCTCTGCTTTTGTCTCTCTGGTCTTCATTTGTTACAAATGTTGTTGCTTTGTAACACAATTGCTTTAGTTTCTTGAAAATACTTTTTTCCCTTTGATTCAGTATACATTAAAAAAAATTTTTTTTTGCTTTGTGGTAGTTTCACATTGTATCGTGGAAGGGAATATGCCATTAGGTAACAGAATTGTAGACTATTTGGATTCATTTGGTACTTTGAACATTTTTTTCTTCCATTAACAAGGTTTACTTTCTTTTCCTTTGTAAGTTTCTAGTTTGAGGATATTAGGTTCCAGAATATAAAATTGTTGCGTTGCCTATTGCAGAGTTCTAGATGGGTGATCAAATTTGGAATTGTAGCTCATGATGGTTTCTTATAAAAATGAGCTGTTTTGATGGGATTTATAAGAAAATATATGTACTCCTGCTACATTCGTGTGTGTCTATATGTGTGCATGCATGTGTGTATGTGTTTATGAGATGTTAAAGGTAAGACCTGATTTTAGGGATTTGGCATGATGGAAGAAAAAAATGAGCTGGACAGTTGAATTTAAGATCAAGGATATAGATAATGATAAATATAGAAATAATAGGTAATGGATAGAAAGATGATTGTCAGGAAATTTGTTGTCTCAGGTGGTTGGCATGAGTTGGTAGTACCTGCCAATCTTATCAAAGGGAGGGTTTGGATCCTGTCTTAGTCTGTTCAGGCTGCCATAACAAAACAACATAGATTCAGTGATTTGTAAACAACAGAAATTGATTTCTCACAGCCCTGGAGGCTGGAAGTCCACGATCAGGGCACCAGCATGGTGGGTTTCTGGTGAGAGCCGTCTTCTGGGTTGCAGAGTGCGTCTTCCCAGTGTGTCCTCACATGGTGGAAACACGGCAAGAGTGCTCTCTGGGGTCCCTTTTAGGGGGGCCCTTAATGCCATTCACGAGGGCTCTATCCTCATGGCCTAAGTGCTAACCAAAGGCCTGCCTCCTAATGCCATCACATTGGGGTGATGATTTCAGGTGTGAATTTGGTGGGGACAGACACACACGTACAGTCTATCAGATCAGTTTTGTGTTTGTGCATTTGATTTCCGTTCTGTAGGAAAAGATGTATGCTGTCGATACATTCCGAAAGATTAGGCTTTTACATGGTCCATCATGGTATATTGACCTTAGAAAAAAGTTGTATCTTTTTTAAATTAGATAAACTTCCAGAGGGTAGTGAATATACTGCTAGATTTCTTTCTTTTCTAAATGTCTAGACTCAGAACAGTGCTGAAAGATTGCTGTTATTTATTGCTTGTTCTTTGATGTTGTTGCTCCTTTTTATTTTTTTAGTTTAGAAATCTAAAGGAATTTTATACTCTTTCTAACAACAGAAAGAGACCATTGAATTGTTTATAGTTGTTCCTTCCTTTTGAGAATTTATAATAAAAAGGTCTTTTTTTAAGAGATTTTTTTCCTTAATGCTCATGGGATGCTATAACCCTGATGACAGAGAACAAGGTCATGAGTAAATTTAAAAATTTTCTTCGGCCAGGAATGGTGGCTCATGCCTATAATCCTAGCACTCTAGGAGGCCGAGGCAGGTGGATCGTTTGAGCTCAGGAGTTCAAGACTAGCCTGAGCAAGAGTGAGACCCCATCTCTACTAAAAATAGAAAGAAATTAGCTGGACAACTAAAAATATAGAAAAAAAAATTAGCTGGGCATGGTGGCACGTGTCTGTAGTCCCAGCTACTCGGGAGGCTGAGGGAGGATGATCGCTTGAGCCCAGGAGTTTGAGGCTGCTGTGAGCTAGGCTGACACCACGGCACTCTAGCCCGGGCAACAGAGTGAGACTCTGTCTCAAAAAAAAAGAAATTCTTTCAATGAATTGCAGATAAAAGAACCTGTGTAATAAAGCTTTATTTTCCAAGAAAGTGTCTGGCTTTAGAAATATTAAAATTAATAATTATTCCAAAATACTTATCAGTACCTATATATAGCATTTAGCTATTTTGAAGCTCTCTTTTTAGCACATTCTTACTTTTTAAAGCAAATCAGCAATAATAACTTTCTGCATAAGGTATGTCTTCAGGATAAAATATTAAAGTCTGTTCTACATACTCTTATTCTATTTACTTTTTTTTTTTTTTTAAGATCTAAGACTTAGGAGGAGAATCTTAAGTGTGTTAAGTCAGTTTGGAAATGCTGCTCTGGACCCTTACAGAGATGACCATTTCTGAGGCTGGTGTAGAGAACAGTGTCTGTCCTGCAGGTGGCCAGCCCCACTTCTCCTGCTGCCCTCCGGTTATTTTCAATCTAGTTTCCGTTTTTCAGTTGGCCTCTATATCCAGGGTGGCCACTTTAGAAATAGCCTCAGATACTCTTTGGTGGGGTTGGGGTGGGATCTGTTTTAAGGTAAATCCTTATTTGGTGTTTAAAATGCAATTCCCCTGAAATCCTAAAGGACCCAGATTTGGGATCCAGTATTCTCCCCACCCTTTTCTTGCCAGCTACCTCCCAGTGGTACCTGGTCAGTCTTGAGAGCCCATGGAGAGTGCTGGGGACTCCCCAGGGACAGGGTCCAGCCCGCCTTTCGGGACCAGTTTTGTGTGCTCCTGAGGAAGGGAGAGCAAGATGAAGGTCAGGGCAAGTCTTCAAAGGAGGCTGCTTAGGATTTCAAGCAAGGCTTGCTTTGAATGTTGCTAAATGTAGCATGAAAGAAGTGGTTCTCCCCCAATAGAAGCTGAACAGGTGAAGGCTACAGTATCTGCAATTGCCCCAGACTGTTGGAAACAGTATAGTTAAACATGAATTGAACCACTTTAGGAACAGAGTTAAGAAAGGACAAAAGGAGCAGGCTTCAGAGAGGAACATGGTTAGATTTTTTTCATTTTTAAGAAATTTTCTAATAAAAATATTTGGTAATGAAGTAGTTTATTTTTAAAGATTTATATATTATGGTAAAATGTCATTTTATTCTCATGCTCAGATACCAAGGTATAAAGGACAAGGTAAGAAGAAGACAAGCGAGCAGAAGTCTGGTGACCAGGTAACATGCATGAGGGCAAAGGAGAAGGCAGCAGCCCTTGGACCATGGGGCCTCTGTGGCCTCATAGTCCTGTCGGCTGGGTTCTGAGTTTTCTTTTGAAATGTCACTTGCGTTTATCCATAATCAGAACATGAGAAAGCAGTGGTGGCATGAAACCAAAAGTAGGTTGTCAGCTTTTATCTAGGTGAAAATCATACTGTTGTATTTTAAAACTGTGCTCAGTTTTACTTTGAAAATTCCTTGTTTTGTTGGCAATAAAAGAATTGAAAGTATTTATTTTCCCTTTGAATGGATGGTGATACACATATTATTAATATTATGATTTTTATCTGAGGAAAATAGAACATCAAACTACTTTTTGGATAAGTTCCAATTGATAAATTAAAAGTTAAGCTTATTTCCTTCAAGACATTTTTGGGTTCTGCCACTGTTTGGACCCTGGCACGTTTATTAACCTTACTCAGGGCCCTGCTCACGGGACCACGTGGCCAGCACTGTAGGCGGCAGTGCGCTGGCTGCTGCTCCTTCCTCCCCTGGAGGTCACAAAGATGCGCTACGCCAGTAGAGGAGCTGCTTATGAGATTTAAATGTTAGAGGTCTTAGAAACATTATCAGTACCGTCTTTTTGCATCTATTTAGAATGAGACAGAATGATCTGATTTTCAGTTCTATAAGATTGATTAGTTCTGTGTTAAACCTTGGTTTATGTATAGATTTTTTCACTAAGTCGAAACCCTTCAAAATTGAAGGTTTTGGAAAAAAATTCTATTGGTTACGTTAGCTGGCTTTAGTTCTAGTGGTTCCAGAGGTAAATTCCTATTATTCTCTTTTTGTTCGTACTGTTCTTTATGCATTATTAAGTAATGTTTTAAAATAATTATTTAATAGGTATTTTTTGAGCATTTACATAGTGAAAGGCATTGCCTGTTAAATGCTGGCGGCAAGCCATGTTTAACACAGTCCTCACTTAAGGGGTTTACAATCTAATTGGAAAGGTGAGACATACCTTAAAAGAGATACTTAATATAAAAGTGTTTTTTATAGATTCTTTTAGCTAGTTTCTTGGACTTTTAAAAAAAAATTAAAAGCACATTTCATAGTATTAAGTTTTTATAGCTTCTTGGTGGTGTGGGTTTTAAAGAAGTTGAAACATTTTGAGCAAGTGTGTGCATAGAACCAAAGCATACCGAGGGACAGGTTTTCACTTTGTGTCGTGTGGCACACTGGTGGACTCAGACTTCAGCCTCCACTGTGCTTTGGGCAGTGCCTCGTGTGCCTCCTGACTCGAGGAGGACCGAAGAACCTGGATCGGCCCTTTCCCAGGGTCAGTCTGTGAGTTGGGCCTCTTCCCCCATTTCATTGTTGTGTTCCTGAGCCCAGGGTGCTGCCTCAGTCACTTGGAAACCTTTTTCCCTCTTCTTCCCTGATCTTGCTTCTGAATTGCCCTTTGTAAGAGGGCTGTGTTGTCCTCAGCAGCCTGTTCCCATCTCATGTGGAGAAGCCCTGACTTACCTCTTCATCCTCTGCCTTTCTGCTCTGTCGTGTGCATGCAGTAGGTTCCCAGCTTCCTTAACGTTTTTAACATGTTAATCCGAATGCCACGTTGCATGTAGTAGTTGAGGTTGTACACAGCCGGACTCCAGGGGGAGCCATTCACGTGGTAGGTGTGTGGCATTTTCGAAGTTGTGTGTGCCCTGCAGGTGCAGGGCAGGGCCCATGGTGCTGGATGTGCCTTGCTGTTCCCTGCAGATGCGAGGCAGACAAGTGTTGAGGCTCCTTCAGAGACTCCAGGTGGTTTCTTCAGGGAAGCTACATTCATATTAGAAATAAACTTTTAAAAATTATTGATATATATATATAACGTACACACACACATAACTGGTTTGTAAGGGTTTAGAGCTAATTTATCTTCGGTAAAACTAAAAGTTCTCGTTTTTGTTATTGTTGAGAGACAATAAAGATAAAATGAAATAAATACAAAGATAAAAGATTTGGAATACAAGTAGGATAAATATTAAGTTGGAGGGCATTTTTTTAATGAGCTATAAGTTTTGAAATGTGTGTTAATGCTTCCAAAGTGTCATCTGTGATAATTTGTTTCATTGTATACCACTTTGTTGTACCAAACGTTGTCCTAGCTGTCTGAAAAAAATAATACATATTAAAAATTACAGTAGACTTCTGGTAAACTCTATTAATTTAGATTTTTACCATTTATTTGGAAAAATTGAGAAAGATACTAGATTGTTTTAATATTTGGAATTAGGTGTTTTTTATTATAACAGTAAATGTAATATGAAAGGTTATCCTTTATTTTTATTATCAGTTTTCAGATATTTTAAAACTAATCTGTATTGGGGTTCTTTTTGCTTCAAATTCTTAAAAATAGGACATTTCTTAATTCATTATTTCTTGTTTTAAAAATTCTAGGATAAGCCCAGCTTTGTGTTGATTTAGGGCAGTGATGGTACTCACATTTTGTGTATGTTTCGGGGTATGTGTTTCTGTGTCATTTGCAGTCACCTCAGGATTTTCCAAATAAACCAAGGTTATTATTCTCTTAACTCACTCACAGCTCAGCTCCATCCCGAGTGAATGGGTATGTGGATGGGTGAACGTTCTCAGCACTCAGCCCTTCTGGTGCTGCCCGGCCGGCTCTCTAACTCTGGCCATTTGAGGTTCCAGACTTGATGTCTCGGCCCCACGTGCGAGCTGAGCCCTGGCAGCTGCTGAGGGGAGGGAGGGGCTGAGGACGTTGAGGGTGGGACCGCTGTGCACAGGGTTGTGTCAGAGTCCTCCGGCAGAGCTGGAAGTGATGCTTCTGTTGTGCATCTGTAAGAGTCATGGACTGTTTGCAGATGGTAGGGATAGAGTTTCTCTTAGAAACACTGAGTTTTTAGAAAGACAGGTTTGTTTTGTGGTTCCAGAATTCTACGGTATTTACGTTTCTAGGTTAACAGATTAAACTTTATGTGTCTGTTACAAGTATAGTAAAATTACTTCTCTAAGTAGTTCATTAGTGAGTCATAATCAGCCCGCAGGGCCGGGGAGGGGGGCAGAAGGGTAAAGGCAGGGGTGGGGAAGAGAACCAGACAGGCAGCCCTGCTCATCTGCAGCTCCCACATCCACTGATGCAGCCAACTGCAGACAGATCAAAAATAAAAATATATAAAACATAAAAAATAATGCAGATTGAAAAACGATGCCATGTGACAACTATTTACATGGCATTTAATTGTCTTTGGTATTACAAGTGCCCCAGAAATGATTGAAAGTACACAGGAGGATGTGCAGATTATATGCGAATACTCAAGGCCTTGGGCATCCTGGGTTTTGCTGGTGGAGGTCCTGGATAGTGAGGGACAGTTGTATTGCATGAGATTTTTTGAATACTTTTGCAAGTACTGGAGTATTTCTTTGATTTTGTTTCCCCTGCTGTGAACAGTATAGAGTAAGCCTTCAGTTTGGAAAAACTAAATTCTTTTTTCCAGGTTTTTAAGACATTCTAGTGATAATTCAGTTTTTGACTACGGAAAAATTAGTAGTGTTTTTCACTGTGAAATGTTTCTTCAATTCTAATTTTCTGTTTATCTGAACTGATTGAACTCTTGATTATACAAGTATACTATTGGAAAATTAAATATATTGTAAAACTTTCTTACAACTTTACTATAATTTACCATAAAGTTTATTATTAGGCTTGAGCTCCATCCCAGGGAATTTAATAAATGTAGTGTTGTGCAATGGGTCCCTCACCTTTATGAAAAGATAGAACTTAAGTTTTAGTTGTTTATTATAAATTATTAGTTTCCTAGGCTGCTGTAATGAAATACCACAAATTGAGTGGCTTAAAACAATAGAAATGGATTGTCTCACAGCTCTGGAGGCTTAGAAGGCGGAAATCCAGGTGTCAGCAGGCTTCTCACCTGGCGTCTGGTGGTTGCTGGCAGTCCTAGGTGTCCTTTGGTTTGTAGACCGGTCACTCCAGTCTCTGCCTCCATCTCTGCATGGTGGTTCCTGTGTGTCCTCCCTTTCTTACAGGGACACCAGTCATGTTGGGGTAGAGCCAAGCCCCACCTACTGACTGTATGGCCTCGTCTCGACCGAATACGTCTGCAAGGACACTGTCCAAGTCAGGTTGCACTCTGGGGGGTGGGGAGTTAGGACTCAATGTGTCTCTCTTGTGGGACATGAGTCAACTCACAGCAACTTCTAAGGTTGCTCAGGAAATGAATTCTGAGACATGGCTGCGAGATTTTTGTTTTTAAAGTCACTCTTTGTGATTTTAAATAATAATTAACCATAGCTATTTGGCTTCATTCTGAATCTTAACTTCAGTTTAGCCAAATCCAGGTGATAGAAAACCCAAGCAATTGAAGATTACGTATGCGACATAAAGGCATGTCTTCAGCCATGATGAAGGTTTTAAATAGAGATTCCAGGGTATACACATGTGTACAGACGGTCCCCAACTTAAGATAGTTGACTTAATGTTGCTTTCACTTTATAATGGGGCAAAAACGATACAAAATCAGCAGTGACCACACTCTGAGTCCAGAGTGAGAAGCGCGCTTGGTGGTGGGCAGCGGCTCGGGACCGCAGCTCCCAGGCGGCCACACGGCCGCGAGTGTGCAAGCGGCCGACGCTCTGCGGCGCTCTGCGCGGCCAGCACGTCGTGGGTGTCGTGTCTTTGCGTCCCGTCTTGTCTGCAAAATGCTCGCTTTTAGCTTAAGATATTTTCAGTTTATGATGGGTTTATCAGGACGTAGCCCTGTTTTGGGGGAGCATCTGTGTACACGTGCACATCTGGACTTCCTCCATTGAAATCGCTCTGGAGTTTTACAGTGCTTTTGTTTTAATCTCTGCAGAATGTTTTGATGGCAGCTCTTTCTCCTCTTAGTGTGGATTTTTTTAACAGTAAAAGTTACCTGAAATTAAGTTTAGTGAATTTATCAGTAACTTAGTTGGGTAATGGTCTTTTGTTAAAAAAATGAGCCATGTAGTTACAAAGAAATGACATGTTCTTATGTGGTTTAGACATTGATTTTGAGGTGAGGGAAGTGGCTCACACCTGTAATCCCAGCACTCTGGGAGGCCGAGGCGGGCGGATTGCTTGAAGTCAGAAGTTTAAGACGAGCCTGAGGGAGAGTGAGATCCTGTCTCTACTAAAAATAGAAAAAAATTAGCTGGCGTGGTGGCGCACACCTGCAGTCTCACCTACTCAGGAGGCTGAGACAAGAGGATCACTTAAGTCCAGGAGTTTGAGGTTGCTGGGAGCTGTGATCATGCCATAGCACTCTAGGCAGCAGAGCAAGACTGTTTGATTCAGAAAGAAAAAAACAGAGAGAGAGAAGAAAGAAATTGATTTTGAGAATGATTTCAAAACAGATTGCTTTTAAAGTAATTCTGTTATGTTTAAGAATATGTGTTGTATAACATAATGTCCTTTTCAATCAAACTTGTCTTCCTAAAACTGGTCCTTCCCATCCATGCAGGAATATTGCCAAAACTAGTCAAAAAATAATCGTGGACCCATATTAGTTACTAAGCTTAGATGTTCATTATGTAGATTTAAATTGTGTTGGTAATGTGAATTCATGGGGAAGAATGACTTTATTGGAAAAATTATTGTAATGTTGCTTTACATTTCCTTTTCAGTTTTATGCCAGTTATCTTTTAGAACATTCTCAGTGTTTTCAAGGGGAAAATCTCTAACCGTAAATCTATTTAAATAACACAGGAGTTCAGGGTATTTATTTCCAAATGCATATGCCTTTTAAAAGGATATCAATTATGAAAACATTTATAAATCAGAAATGACAACTAGATTGAATATAATTAAGAAAAATAAAAGTATGTGATAATTATTTTTGATAATACCAGGAAAACTTCAAAAAAGTTGTTAGGACATTTTAAAAAGTTTCTGCTTCTTTGAAAATATCCTATGATGTCTAAAAGGATGATATCTATTTTTATAGATATCTCTTTATATAATCATTAATTTATCTATATTAATAACATGGAATGTATATCTCTGTTCAGGGCCCTAGAATTTACGTAGCATATGTCTTACCAGCTGGCAGCTCGTTAAGGCCTCTGATTGGTGTGAAAATGTAAAGGCTTGTCGTAAGACACGTGCGTTCTGTCTGCGCGTGCTCGAGGGGAGCAGACCGTCGAGTGGCTTGTCCGTGATGTCTGACGCACGTGCTCACTGCCCTGCTTCCGTGCTTGCTGCTGTGCGACTCTTTCCCAGCCATCCATCTTTTCTTTCTTACTCCCAGTTGTAATTTGATTTGGAAAATACTAACCTAGTTCAATCTTTGGGGAAACTCATGGCTAGGAAAATTAGTTTACTTAAGATTATGCAGTTAACAGCTGAGTGTGGACTGCGTCCCAGATTCCGTGTTTCAGGTGAGCTGCCTTTTCTTGCATGCCACAGGTATCTTGCACAGAACTGTCGTCTTTGGTGCGTAAGGCCAAATTTGGGGAAATTGCCATTTTTAACCCACAAAAAGCACAATTTCATATAATTCAACCTAACAGCATAGCATAAGTGTTAAGAGTTAACCTCTGGAATCAGGCTTCGATACCGATAGTGACCCTATCACTAAACTACCTGGGGACCTTGGCAGGTGACATAAATGCCTCTGTTTCCTTTTTCATAACCACAGAGACAAGAGAACCTATCCCCATACCATAGGATTATTTTGAAGATTAAATGAAATGACATTTGAAGCACTTGAATACTCTACATAAATGTTAGCTACTTTTATTATATTCTTACTAGCATTAGGTTTTGTTTTCTTTGTTATTATTGACATAGACATGTCTATGGGCAAAAGGAAATCTGACCAAGGATAGAACAAATTTAGGCTATGAAGGTTAAGACTAACTGAAAACATGAAAATAATTTGTGCCAGTATCACGATATATCAGTAGGGTGTGGTTGAGAATGCTTCAGAACTTTTTTAACATTGGTCTAAGATACCCAGAAGTATACGTACCTGTCCGTGGACGTTTCGGTGAGTGTAGGAGTCACTCTGGATGTCCAAGTTCAGATGACATGCGAGTGGTCGGAGGCAGCACCTTCCTCCTTGATGTCTGTCGTGTTTGGCACTGGATGGAAAACTGCTGTTTTTACTGATGAATACTTTAATGCTTTGTTCATTTATGTGAAATCATCTTCCTTGTCTCCTTTAATAGTAATACCCTCTCCTATTTGCAAGTTGAAAATGTATTAACTTATGAAGCAATGACACATGTAAGGGGAAACAGGAAAATTGTTTATAAATGGGAAAGATTGTTTATAAATGAGATAGGTATAGATAAGATGTTTCTAGTTAGGGTGAGAGGGAAGGAATGGTATAAACGTATTCTTTAACATTTTTCTGCTTTGAAAGTTAGCCATTTTAGGGAGCCTGGGGCTAAAGGGATACGTCATGGGATTATTCCGCAGTTCATGCTCTTGGGAGGGGACACACACACACACACACACACAGGTTTACCTGTGGTCACATGACTTATTTAAAATATCTTAAAGTTTCATCTCACTGAAGAGACCTTTTCTCCCCCTCTCTCTGTCTTTTTCTAGAAGGCCAGCTGTGAGGTCAGTCAGAGTGATACTACTATCTCTTCATCAGAACCAAAGAGCAAAAGTAATCTTCACTTACTGGCCCATGAAACAAAAATTGGATCTTTCCTAAGCAACAAAACTTTAGATGTCAAAGATAAAGCTGACCTTTGTCCGGATGAAGATGATCTGGATGGAGATTCTTTCTTTGACGATCCCATTCCCAAACCAGAAAAAACTTACGGTTGGTGAGTAAACTGTTTGGATTATCAGACTAGAGATTTAAAGATAAAATTTCTAGATGCTTTTATTAATATTTTCTATACTGAGCTACTGATGGTTCTATAATTACTGAATCCATAAATCTGATTTTGTGGTGTTGTCACAGGGTGGTGGCTGGAGGGGCCGAGGCGTGTGCTTAAGTGGGAGCAGTGACAGCACATGTGTGTGCTGATGGGAATGGTCCGGTTTTAGAGACAGGGATTAAAGATGTAAGGGAATGAGAGAATTCCTGGAGGGCTGCCCAGTGAGGACTCTGTGCAGGGGTTGTCTTCGCTGGCAGAGTGGGGAGTGTGGGCCCTCCTGCAGGCATTGAGGGTCGCACCTGTGCAGGTTCTCAGCTGAGTCTGCAATTGAGTGAAGATGGAGGGAGGAGGGTTGGAGATTTGGGGAGAGTGGAAAAGTGTGGGTTCTATGAGAAAGTAAGGAGGGGAAGGGACTGGGGGAATGGATAGGATTGCTGGGCAGTATTAAGGTCCCCTTGAGGTTAGCAGTCGTGATTTCAAGAGGACACCATCAGCGTAGCTGTTCGTGGCTTCTCTGAAGAATACGTACATCTGAGTGATATTACTTGTTTGCTAGTAGGCTCCTGTACTGTCCCGTGGCTGCATTTCTTGGTGATAAAAGAGCTTCTAAAAAATTCCCAGACAGGGGAGACGTTATAGGTCAGTTTAGTTTATCAGATATCAACCAGAATTGTAAAGAGAGGTGAACTGATTTACTGACAAGCTTGCTACAAGGGTTTGTGATTGATCTGTAGTCTGCACTGCCTTGTAGATATACTTTGATTTTGAATCTGTAAAAATACTGTATATTCTTTATTTCTAGCCACTGTATGTATATAAAATATCTTTAAGTTGCTTTTGCTTCAGCGGCAGGATACAAGATTACCATTTAACTGTCACTTGCTTCCCGCCAGGAGAAGTGAACCTCGAAAGCAAGTGGGAAGCCTGGCCTCGCTCTCAGATGCGCCCCCCTCAAAGAGTGGACTCAGCTCCCTGGCGGGAGCCCCCTCACTGAAAGACTCCGAGAGTAAGTGCCGGGACGCAGGCGTGAATACTCAGGGTATTTAATTACATAGTATATGATAACTGATTAATTTTTTTAGGAAAATCATAAAAATAGCCCCAAATTTTTTCACTCAGATATTTCTTATTAATATTTTATTATTTTTTAAATTTCTCTTTAATGTCGTATCTTTTTTCTGCCTCTTACTGTGCTATATAATACTTTTAGGAAATTGACTTTTTAGCTGATTTATATTTTCTATAGATATAATTTTAAATCATCTCTTCTTGGACATTTAGGATGCCTTGAGTCAAATTTAAGTTTGATTAGTTTTTAAAAATTTATTCTGTGATATCACAGTAATTATCATAGAAATGTTAAATAAAACATATTCTACCTTCAGCGATTGGAATCTGACATATCTTTTTACATGTGGCAGAGGTGAAAAGATTGCTAGCTAGAAGCAGAATGGCCCACCTACTGCATCAATTACCTTCCCAGCCCTCCGCACACACAACAGCAGTACCAAGGAATATAAAACGATAGCCCTAACCACATCCATATACAGATAAACTTTGTATGCTATGTCATAGTAAGTCTAAGATTTAATCGGCAGAGTGTTCAGAGGGTAAGTATAGCTCTTTTGAGAAAGTTTCCTAAAGTAGATTCACTAGGAATTTGTATTATGAGTTTTGCCTAGTTTTGCAGTACTTCCTAACCTTTTTGTCTTGCCTGATAAAACTGTGGGACTTCCTAGAACACACAGAAGAGATGGTTTGTTGATTCTCTTAGACATCTGGTTAACCAGCCATGTGTCCACTGATGTGGCCCACACCCCTTCTCACCTCTTCTCCGTGGTCACTGCCACCTGCAGGAAAGAAATCTGAATGTGGCCATGCCCCTCTGACACTTGGGGGGGAATGTTCATTTAGAGGACGTTCAGAGAGCTGAAGAAACCAGTGAGGAGATTACTTTCGTTAATGAGAAATAGCAGTTGAGTTGAAGCAAAATTTAGAAGTTCTAAGAAAAAATAAATTGGCAGAAACAATTAACTATAGTCCACAAATTCATACTTAATGGTACTGCTTATGGAAGGTGATGTCTTATAGCTGGACCAAAAATTATCTTCAGCGGCTGTGTTCCAATAAGGAGTAGTAGTGTTCACGGTGAAAAAAGAAATGTAATGAATACTTGGAGCATCCATTAATCACAGTTTGTAATTTTTTCTTAGTTTGAGGTTATTATGCCCCTGTCATAAAGAAGCCCCATGGCGGGGAATTGATGGGGTTAGAGAATATTGTATTCCAAAAGTCACTTTAATGGTAATGTTTTTTCCTGTTCACAGGTAAAAGAACAAACACAGTTTTGAAAGATCTGAAATTGGTCAACGATAAAATTGGATCACTTGGATTAGGTAACTAGATTTCCAGTTTTAAGTGTTGATTGCCTTAAGGTGATTATTTTTAGTGTCAGATTTTAAATGGAGTGACTCGGTCAACCCACCCTGAGCTGTTCATTCAGCAGGTGTTTGGGTGGTTTTCTTGTGCCCAGGGTTACACCCTGTGCCGGAGATGGCTATAGCAACAGCCAAGACAGACCTCTGTCCCCGTGGAGTTTCAGTTCTAGTAGGAGAGACAGACCTTAAACAGGCACCTACGGATATCGTGAGTGTTAAGAGGGTCGGCATATGTGGGTATGGAAACGAGAGGTGGGTTGCTCTCACCTGGGCCAGGCATCTGGAGCAGGCCTCATACAGGAGCGGGCTTCTGCGCCAAGACTGAATGGTGAGGACACGCGTAGGGAGAAGGGGAGAGATTTCGGTGGGACCGATAGTTATGCGGAGGCAGAGTTACCCTCTAGGTGCTGGGAGTATAGGTCCTAGCCTGAGGGAGTTCAGTCTGCTGGGGAAACAGGCCTGTCAAGAGAAATTGTGAGATGTGTTGAGTTCTGTTACACGGAGCAGAAGTTGGTAAGCTTGCCACATAAGTGAATTCGTTCCTCCAGAAGTGAGGGTCTCCTTGTGAACATCACTGGGCCCTTGGTGGTATCAAGAACGTGGTTCTCCTCCAGGGTTCTGGTCTCTGCAGGACTGTGGCAGATATGGCAGGCAGACCTTGGGCAAGCTTAGTCGCTGACCTGAGTCAGTGGAGCAGCCTGGGTTCCCCTTGGCCACGTCCTGTCCTGGGCGCATCAAAACCTAGCTTCATAGGCAGGGGGGTGGGGGGGTGGGGGGGGTGAAAGGAGAACGTGTCACCTTATGCCATTACAACCTCAGGCGTGTCCGAGGGGGCAGCTCAGAGAAGGCCTTTCCCATTTCTGGACAAACATTTCTGATAGGGCAAAGAACTTGGGTTTGGAGTTGGATAGATGGAAGTGCAAATCCCAGATGTGGCACCGATTGGTGGGTAGGGTATGTAGTACATTGAGCTTCTATTTCCTCATCTGTTAAGTGGAACTAATAACATCTACCTTGTTTTGAAGGGCAAATAAGATTTAAATATGTTTACATACATAAATAAAAGTATAGTACCTGGCATGTTAGGTGCCCAGTAAATGTTAGTTTCCTTGTTATGTTACTTTGTTCCCCCATTTGCAGCCGTTTGCAGAAGAATAGCCGTTCCCCGAGCTGCCCGGATTCTTGTTCCACACAGTGCCCTGGAGTTCTGGTGACTGCCCTCTGCTCCTTGTGCCCCTGGGTTGCTGGCTAGCCCGCGAGGTGGGCCAGCTCCCCTGCCTTGCTCTGCTCTCGCCCCGTGAGGTGCGGTGTGTCTGCAGTGAGACGCGTTCTTTTCCCCCACCTGCCTGCATCACCACCACCTGGAAACTCTCTTCCTGACCTCTGCACCTGGACAGCTGCCCTGGCCCCTTCCCGTTTTGGTGTTGTGTTTCACTTCTGTGTTTCACTCTGTTGCCAAACCTTTTGGCTTCCCTCTCTGGCTACTCTGCTTTCTTAATCAAGGCAGGGGCTTCCCGCTCTGCTCCTGAGGGGAGCCACTGGGAGTTCCCATCCTGGGGGAAGGGGGCTGCCCTGGAGCTGCCCTGGAGGGTAGAGAGGTGGCATATAGCTTTACCTCGATTCCTGTGGGCACCTTGACGTACCGTGGCTTGAAATTTGGATAGTTGTACAGGTACTAGTTTACTAGCTGAGCCAGGCATTAGGATTCAGTAAACAGTTTTATTTAGTTCTGTTTAATGGTATTGCAACAGTGTTGTTTTCTATTTGCGGTTTTTTCCCATTGTAAATATACATAGTAATATAGGTATTTTAAGTGATGTATAGACATTAGTGGACTAGCCTAGGGTAGTGATGTTAGTGATGTGTGCCTGGCACTGTACCAAGGAATTATTTAATTCTTATCCTATGAGGTAGGTTTTCTTATTATCTCCATTTTTACAGATGAAGGACCTACATTAAATAACTTGGCTAAGGTCATACTGCTTTTAGAATCTTGATATATCACCAAAGAGCCCTAACCACTGTGTTTTACTGCCTACATATTATCTAGACATTATTTAAATATCATTTTAATGGGAAAATAAATTCTGCATTCCAAAGAAATAATTTACAAATAAAACTTAGAGCACAACCTGTTTTAGTTTGGCAGGCAGGCAAATATTAATCAGAGTTGCCCAAATGGAATGTTTATAGACAGGTACTTTGCAGGTTTACAGCAAGAGTTGCTAAGCTTTTTCTGTATAGGGCCAGACTGTAGATCTTTTAGGGTTTGTAGGACAGGTGGTCTCTGTCACAAATTTGTTTTTGTAAATAATCCTTTAAAAATATAAAAGCCATTGTTGGCTCATAGGCCTAACAAAAGCCGGTTGTTGGCCAGAGTGAAGAATGAAGGAAGGAAAACAGGCTGTCATGGAGTCCAGGCAAGAGATGGCAAGGGCTTGGGTGAAGGATCCTGCCAGGAGGACAGATGGGTGGTCTTGGGTGGGGAGGAAAGAATATCAGAAAACAAAGAAAATAGGAATCCTTGGCCTCTGGGCCAAAGTTTGTTGACCCCTAGTTTCAAGTAATGTAGTACAGGTTTCGTAACCCTTTTCCAAAATGTTTGGGACCGAAAGTTTTTTGGAGTCCCAGTTTTGGAATATTTGCATCATACTTGCCAGGGGAGCATCTCACATCTGGAAATCCCAAATGCTCCAGTGAGCATTTCCTTTAGCATCATGTCAGCATTCACAAATTTTCAGATTTTAGAGAACTTTGGATTTCAGATTTTCAAATTTGGGATGCTTAGCCTATATATATTCTGTTTGACACTGTCTTGTTACGTTACAGTGATGCTGTGCGATGCACCACCAGGAGGTCAGAATCTAGTGTGTTGTCGTGCATTGTTCAGTAAATGTCTTATGTTTTGGGTTGGCTACAAAGGCTGGAAGGAGGAAGGCAGTTAGCATCCTCTAAATCCAAATGGCAGCCCCAGCTGTCCCCACACCGCAGCTCAGCGTCCACCTCTGCCGTCTGGGCCGGCACATGCCACTCTTTGTCTTTGGAGTCTCGGGCTTTAGCAGCTGCCCCTGCTAGTGTTTCTTGGTACTTGCAAACTGGCCACCTCTGTGGGTGTGTATAAGCAGGAGATTTCCACCCTCCCGCACCTCCTCTGCTCTGCCCGACAGGGCCTGCTGTCTCCCAGGCACTTGCGTCCCCTTCGTCTTGGAGGCTACCAGTGGAGATAGGCTCTTCATGCTAGAGAGGATAGCAACCTGGAAACAATCTTGTCCCCCCACCCCCGGCTCCTTATTTATAATCAGGGATTCCTGGTCGGTGCTGGCCATGCTTTGAGGGTAGCAGTAACACTGTGTTTTCTTATATTCACTTCTTCTCACCCCATACCATCTGTCCATCCTGTCTGTAGGACACCTGCCCCTGTCACCTCTGTCCTGGGCTTCTATGACACCTGTGTTTTCCTTTCATTCTTTTTTTTTTTGAGACAGAGTCTCACTTTGTTGCTGAGGCTAGAGTGAGTGCCATGGCATCAGGCTAGCTCACAGCAACCTCAAACTCCGGGGCTCAAACGATCCTCCTGCCTCAGCCTCCCGAGTAGCTGGGACTACAGGCATGCACCACCATGCCTGGCTAATTTTTTCTATATATTTTTAGTTAGTAAATTAATTTCTTTCTATTTTTAGTAGAGACAGGCTGGTTTTGAATTCCTGACCTTGAGCAATCTGCTTTTCTCCACCTCCCAGAGTGCTAGCTTATTTTCATACTTGCCTCCCTTAAACACATTCCCTTTGCAGTGGTCAGAGTATCTGTGGGAAAACAGAAAACAGATCGTGCTTCCCTGTTCTCTTTCACCCCTGTCTCTCCGAACGACCCCCAGACAAGCTTCCGTTTGCATTTAGGCTAAACTCCTGACTGACCTGCCAGGCCCTGGTGGAGCTGGCTTCTGCCAACCCCCTTGGTCTCCACTCCTGTCATATTCCCCAGCTCTGCCCCAGAGTCATTGTTCTCTGGTCACACTAGCTCCTCACTGGTGGCTTTCCAGACCACCACACCCTGCCCCACCTTAGGGCCTTTCGCGTGTTTCCTCTTCTTGGAACACACTGTCCCTAATAATTCCTACCTCTGGTGCCTTCCTCAGGCTTCGGCTCAGTTGCTGCCTCAGAGTTCTTCCAGTCGCTGTCGCAGTTTTCAGTTTGTTCCACCGTGTGTTGCCTCTTTCTTCCCACTAGAGTGTTAGGTCTTTGAGATCAGAGATACGTCTTAGTCATTGCCATAACCCAGGGGACCAAGGAGTCACTCGCATATTTGGTAAATGAATAAATTAATAGTAGGACGCCGCCTCGCCAGGCAGCGCCTCTCCTGCAGAGGTTCCCTGTCATTGGGGGCCTGCCGTGGACCAGGGCTCTGTTACGCACGTCATGTGTGCCAGTCCTCCCGTTAGCCTTGCGATCTGCGTGGCTGAGGACACCGCCAGGAGAGGACACCTACCTTTCCCGGGGTTAGAGAGCTGCTCGGGGTCTGAGGTGTGAGCCCAGTTCTGTCTGACTGCGGCGTTCTTATTTGCTGTGCTCCGTTTCCTGGTCTCACCTCGTGATCACTTTAAGTTTTGTAATAATTATTGAGCTGAAAAGTCTCAGTAGTTCAAAAAAAGGGAACTAGAGGGCGTTGGTGGTGACTTGCTGTTGCTGTCAAAGGGCCTCATTAGTGAGGAGCATGCTCTGTGGTTCATGCTTGCGAGTACCTGCAGTGAACATGAGACATGAACCACATTTTAGGATGTGGTATAATCACTTATATAACGGTTTTTTATTTCACAGGTAGTTCATTTTGTTGTTTGCCTTTGTATTATATATGTTAAAGATATTTCTGGTCTTTGGGGCTTCTTTTTTAATGATGCATTATAATTCATTTATTGTAGTTTTTTTTTCTTTTTAAGGAAACATGTATATTTAATTATAGGTACATCATGATGTGTGTATGTGTAAATATAACATATATCTGTTCTTAAACTTATCAGGGACTGGAGAAGATGACTATGTTGATGATTTTAATAGGTAAGAGATAGTTGGGCAAATATCTATATATGTGTGTTTGTATACAGTTTCTGAGCACAGATAAAACAAAATTACTTTGGTGCTGGTTTTAGTATATTTGATTCTCTTAGTCATTTTGCTTGAAGGTAGCTAATCCAAAATTACATATTTGACTTTGGAACATGCTTTTGGTTTTTACATTAGAATATGGACTCTGTTATATTCAAAAATCTTGGTAAAAATAAGAGAAATCACACTGACAGACTGACTTGGAGTCACCTAGGAGCAGTTCAGTTGCCGGGTTACACATGCTCTTCTCCCTTCCTCGTCTCTTTGTGGTGGGAATTGTCTACATTCAGCTTTAAAAAGTTGCCCTCTTAAATTATTTTTCAACTTAGATGACATTTCTTAATACTTTGTTTCTTATATGTATGGAGGTGATATAATCTATGATTTGGCTAATAATGCGGAAGTGATATTTGTGAATATGATTAGAAAGTTTAAATTACATGCCTGAGAATTTTGTTTGACAGGTGTTTTACAGTTGGAAATTTATATTTGTTTTTTTAACAGAGTAATTATATAGTTGTGTTTTTTTTGAAAGAGAAAATGATGTAGCTGAAAAATTTTAAAAATCTAGGTTTGTTTCTTTCTTATCCTTGTGACCAAAGTCACCATTATGAACCTAGCTGATCTGTGAAATTAACTTGCTGCTGCCCTTGCTGAATTGTTTAAGGGTCCAGTGAGATAATATGTATGAAATTAATAATAGTTAATTTTACTGAAAGCATTAAATATCCTAAGGTTTGAAAAATGATAGTTATTTTCTTTGAATGTTTATTTTTAGAGTTCTTATTTATTTATTTTTTCCTTCCTGAAATAAGTACTAGCCATCGCTCAGAAAAAAGTGAAATAAGTATCGGTGAAGAGATTGAAGAAGACCTTTCTGTGGAAATAGATGACATCAACACCAGTGATAAAGTATGATGTTTTGCATTTCTCATACAATGCTCTTTTATAAAGCTTCAAAAAATTATACTAATTTGTAGAAAAAATTTGAAATTATGAAATATCATGGCAGTTACCTGGTCCAAGTTTATGAAGAATGTCTTTAATAAGTGTTAATACGTAAGATTGTTTCCAACTGTTCCTTTGGTATCTGAGTGCTTCTGAAATGTCCGAGAGCTGTTCTCGGGGCGCTGGGATGGCTGCAAGTCCCGGGGGCCACGATGGACCAGGGTAGTCGGAACCGACCACCGGCGCAGGTCAGTCAGGACGGAAGGCTGTGGCCTGGCGGAGCAGGGACTAGAGTGCGGGGTATGTGGTCGCCTCGGGCCGGGGCAGCATCTGAGCAGGCGAGCCAGGCTGGGCCAGACGCCCATGGAGGCAAGGCGGCAGAGGCTCCTGGAGTGCAGAACCAGGGGTCCATGCTCGAGATCCAGATTTGCCCTTCCTGTGTAGGCAGAGGACAGGATGCACTTGCATGACAAGCTGTAGCACCTCAGAGTCATGTATCTGTGTCCAGGTGGCGATGTGTGCGGCACAGACGAGTCTGCCTTGCGTGTGTGGGTTGCGGTAGCCGGCCGGTGGCTGTTGCTTTCCAGAACTCGGTGGGAGTTTCCAGGTGCTGTGGCCGTCACTCGGAGGCGGCTTTGGAGAGAGGCAGCATTTTACAGTGAACAACACGGTTTAAGTCAGCAAAATCTGGTTTGCTTTCTTACTCTTTTGTGTACTGTGTTTTCCTAAGCAAGCTCTACCCTTCAATCCTCAGTTTCTTTACTCAAAATGGAAGTATTAATACTTACTAGTAGGATGTGTGGAAGGTTAGGTGATAATATGTAAGGTACCTTCTCCATTCCGGGACACATTATGGACTTATAGTAATTTGTCTTTCTCTTACAAATTCACCTGTTTCATCCTTAAGAGGCCTAAAATTGTTGCTTTAAAGTTATGCCAAACAAAGGATTATTTAAAGTCAGTTTTCTTGATAGAGTTATTGCTGAGTTTATCTGTTAGCTCAGTCTCTTGGTATTATCACACATTTCAAAAGAGGGGTGAGAGTGTGAGGCAGAGGACTTGAATAAATGACCGCTGAGCTATGATTTGTGGCATCGAGTGGAAGGAAGCGGAGATGTAAGCATCCATCTGCCGCTGGGGGCCGTGGACTCCTTCCCGGCGTGCACCTGTCCAGGAGGCGGGGCTCTCTTAGGGCTGTTTCGCATTGGGTTCTGCTTTCACTGGGTTTGGCACAACATACACTCTCTAGGAATTTTCACTTAAAAGCATAGCTTTATGTAATCATGCCGTTTATTAGCAGCCTTTTACATACAGTAGACTTTGATGGTCATTGTATTTCATCAGCCAACGTTTTCTAATGACTGCTGTGCAGAGGATGGATACTAGGCACCTGGAGGATACAAAAGGGTTTGTACTCTTTACTGTATTCTTCCAGCAAAGAGTTTGGTCGCCTTTTAGCCAAGGTGACCAAAACCAGTATGTACTAATCACTCCCTATTTAGAAGGCACAGTGTTGGGAAGTGAGAGCAGAGAGCACAGTGGGCTGGGCACGGTTTGTAAGTCCATCGTATCTGGGTTTGAATCCGGGGCTGCAACTTAGCTCTTGCAGATCTGGCCAACCTATCTAACTTGCTGGGCCTTGGCTTTCTCATATCTGTTTTGCAAGGGCTGTGGAGGCTGTAAAAATTAGAGATAAGTGTGAAAGGCTTACAGCTCAGTGCTTAGCAGAGTAGGCGTTCAGTAAATGTCTGCTGATACGACTATTTCTTTTGTAGCCACAAATCAGATACAGACTGCTCCCCTAAAGTTTATATAGCATCAGAGAAAAGTCATACACATAAATGAAACTCAAAGAAAGTGGCAAGTGCCATTAAAATGTTTGTCATTCATGGGCTATGAAAACTCAGAAGCAGGAGCTAATATTTGACCTGGATTTTGAAGGATTGACCCTGATTGGGTTCTGCATTGGCTGGGGAGTGCCACGTGAACAGAGGGGTAGCGTGGGAGATCCTGGGACACGTCAGTACAGCTCTGATTCCAGGGCCCTGCGGGGGGGAACCATGTGTACAGACGGAGTGTTGTGAGGAGCGGGTTGTTGGGACGTGGCTTTGGAGCAGAAGTGACAGAGGGTCATTGGGCAGCAGAGGCCCAGGGAGGGTAGGCTCTGCACAGGAGCCAGCGCGAGCAGAGGCGTAAGGAGATGGGCCGTGGTGTGCGCGCCAGGCTTCTGTTGATGCACAGCAGCCCGATTCGGCAAACACGAACATTTACGCTTTAGAAGCTTTTCAAAATCTTGTGAAATATTCTTCACTGTTGATTTGTATTAAGTTTGCTACCACGGAGATCCTTAATTTCCTTTCCAGGGATCAAAATGTATCTTTTAGATATTTTTGTTTTGTGACATAAAAAATCTATTTTTATAGTTTTGAACTAAAATAGCTGCTGAGTTCTAATTATAAAGCTAATGAAGCATGAAGCATTAAATAGCCATTTATTTCTAGTTAGCCGTTCATACACTTTCCTTTCTTGGTAAGCACCTTCTGTTAAATTAAGCTGTTCTTTGGGAGGTTTTGGTTGTTACTATGGACTTTCTTTGCCTTAAATCAAAACTAAATTTAAAAACCTCAGATAACTGCATTATCTAGATTTAAGAAAGATCGTTTTCTACCTACATTTTTTCCTCAGTTCTTTCTCATCTATAGTTTAGTATTAATATAGTACTAGATAGCATTCATTTTGCAAATAAAATGGAATCCGTTACTGATTGCATTCTTTAATAATGATGGAAAGACAAAATATAGTTCCACAGTATTGGAATCAATTTCACAGTCTGCAGGCTTTTCTGACATTTTCAGTTTTTGTGTAAACTGGATTTGGATTGAATACATAAGAACTTTAATTAAGATTCCTAATACTTTTCTCTGTAACAGTTTTACAGCAAGGCTACTTTGGGACCAGGAGGGAGGGAGAGGGCTTATTTATTTGAAAGGATTTTACTTCTAACTTACATTTCTCTATATCGAAAGAATAACCAAATGAGAAGATACAAAGAGGGCAGAGGAACAGATAAATAAGAGCACTCTCAAGATGAACCCCTATCATTTCTACAAGATGTTCTCATTCTTGTGCATTATCTAGCCCAGGTGTTGGCAAACTTTCTCTAAGGCCAGGTGGTAAATATTTCATGCTTTGCAGGCAGTAGCTACTTCACTTGGCCTTTGTATTGAGAAAATACCCATTGTGAGATAAGTAAGTGAGGGGGCCGGGCTGTGACCCCTGGTCGGCTGGTTTATCTAGATAGAGAAGAGTCTGGCTGAGGCTGGGAAGGCTGGGCTCTGTCCCTCCTAGCGACTGGCGGGGCCTCCCTCCCACTGTGTTGTTCGTTTTCTGGAGCCTGTCTCCTGACCTGTGGGTTTCCCTTCCTTTAAAGATAGTGTGTTCCCAGCCCTCATTATGCTTAAATATCTATTTCCTTTCTCTGTCGTCTTAAGTTTATAGAAATAAATGTGTGTGTTTCGGCTAATGAGGCTCACTTTCTAGTTTAACAAAAATAGCAATTACTCATTTCTGCACTTGGGAACAGAGGTCTCGAGACTCTGGGCTGTCCCACCTGCCCATTTGCTGCTTGTCGGCCCCCAGAGGGCAGCTCACTCTGGCTTGTGCTGGCACAGGATTGAGAGGTGTCTCGCCGTGTTTCAAGTGTGAGGTTATAGACTTAACATCATGTACTATCATATAAAGATGTAGGAAATAGTAGTTTTCAAATGAGAATGTTACACATTTTAATGAATTTCAATAAAATTTAATGTGGCTAAATTATCATTTTAGAGAGTTGGCAGTTCATGGTGTGATCCTTACTATGAACAGAATCGCACATTGGGACTATGCCCACTTAAGGAAGTTTTAGGAAATCATCCACTAATTTCAGTTTGTTGATTAAATTGGAATAATGTCTAGGATGTTTTATTTTTAATTTTCACTTTAAATATTGGAGAATATAATTAGTGTAAAAGACTGCGCTCACTTATTAGACTTGATTTTAGGCAAATCACTTCTCAGCAGCTCAATTTTATCCACCTATTTTATGAAGTTTAAATGTGAAGCAGTTTGTATGGTATAAAATAATCATTTAGTTATAGCAGTATAAATTACTTAAGACTCTACTTGCATTCTGACGCTAATTCTTTTCTTTCTTCTGAACAACAAAGCTCGATGACCTCACACAAGACCTCACTGTGTCCCAGCTCAGCGACATAGCAGATTATCTGGAAGATGTGGCATAGACACGAAGAAGGAAGTATTCTCATGAACAGATGACAAAGGACTGATGAGTTCCATTTTTGTCCCAGACAATCACTCTTTGCTGGAATGTCTGCTCCCTATTGGTGCCTTGCATTTCAAAAAGACTGCAGAAATTTTTAAAAATTAAGTTTTCATTTTACTAAACAAAATACTTCCTATTTGAGCCCGTGTGTAGAAGATTTTAGTATTCTTAATTTGGTTTAGATATACATTTCTTTATGGAAATTGATTATGCTCAAGTTCATCATAGGGAGGAAACCCCTGAAAACATCAGTGTTAAGAGCGTGATGAACAGTGTCAATAAGCCGTAGCTTTGCACAGCTCTGCACGTGGCTGCTGGCACACAGGCCCCTTGGAGACCTGGGCTTCAGCCGTCTGGAGTCAGAGCTTACAGAGTATATTTTGATATTAGGTGGTTCTGCATACAGTTGGCAAAATGACCTGATAAATTTGTAATACCGAAGCATATTAATATAAGTTAAATTTGTTGTGTCAACTTTATTTTGTATTTCCTTCCATTTGGAAGGTTTGTTAGACCACTAAGGTTATATTAAAGTACTCTTGTGTGTGCTATTTAGTTTTGCTTGTTTTAAAGAAATCTAGAAGTAGTTAAGACTTTTAGTTCATAGAATTGTCAGGAACAGGTAACATTTGTGGTCACCGCTTCCCCTGTTGTCTATGTATGCAGCTTTAGTCACGGGTTCTCTTCATTAGAGTTAAAATTTATTATTTGTAAAGATTCCTTGAAACATACTAAATACAAAAATGCATCTGAAACCATTAAGCAGTGCTTTTATTTCAGATCTGTAAGTTAATTATATTAAAATCCAAATTGGAATGAAATAGTAGTAATGGCCTAAGACCATGTTCAGTTTGACAGGCTTTGTATATGGTACATAATTTCATTGTAACTCCTTAAAAATAGAGCCAATAATGGAATTTCCAGCCGTCTTATTTATACTGTTAAGAAGCATTGTGCTGCTATTATGTAGGTCACTGACATTTATAATTCTGAAGTGTTTAAAAATGTGCAAATAGGGAAAGAAACCTTGGAAATAATGCATGCATATTCATATAAATATAAGTAAAGCTATGATTATGTTGAGTATCTGTATATTAATTTCAATTGACTATGGCTTTTTATTATAAAAGTTACCTTTATTAATAAAAGGAGCAAATTAGACATAATTCGTTGATTGCAGTAAGTGAGCAGAATCCCTTGTTTGCATAATGCCAGTTTTTCTGTTGCATATTAGCCTAAATATTACAAAAAAATAGGGGGGCCCTAAAATGTAGAGGAAATGAAAATGTAAGGAGTAGGATTATGTAACAGAATCTAGTTTTTCAAAGCGTAAGTGAAACCGAGCTATAAACATCAAAAGGAAGTAGGACACAAAGTGGGCCAGAGCAGCCTGGAGGCCCCTGTGTTGCTGCCATCAGTTTGTGGGCGCGGTCTCAGTCTCCCTGGGGCTTTTGTGTCTGGCGTATAAACACAGGGTGCTCTGTGTGAAGATGTAATCTTGATGCTAAAAGTCCCCCAACATGCTTGTTGTAAACTGCGTTTCTTCGTGTGTCATCCCTGGATGCAGCCGCTTTCTAAACGCACTGCAGTTCTGTTCCGGCCCTCTGGGATCAGGGTGAAACCTGTGCTTTATTTTTAATGTTTGGCAGGAGCTAGGTATCAGTGAAATGGTTTGAAGGCGCAGAAAGATGGGGCTTTGTAAATTTGTGGGGAACTTTTGAATGCTAGCATCTGAAATTTGTCAGTTTTCTATTAATATTACCCAAAGAATCAGACCTTTTGATAATATTTGGGAAGGTAGGGAGAAAAATGCCAAATATGAAACTTTGTTTGTTGTTGACACTACATACAGCATATTGAATAATTTTGAATGACTTAAAATTCAGCTATGAAAAAGTTTTATTTCCACAAATACTTGTTGATTACATTTTATCAACTTGTTAAACTTTTAAGGTATGAAGTGACAGATTTTGCATGTGATAGTGTTTTCTTTTTGTTAAGAAGTGCACATTTTTATGGTAACCTGTATTTTACAGTGGACTTTTAAAAATGCTAGGCTTTTCATTTTATTGGTAGCTACAAATGAATAAAGAGCCTTTATTCTTTCTTTGCTTATATTCTCTCATGCCTCTTCTGCTGTGCAGTTTGGAGCAGTACCCCGCGTCATTGCTCAGACACTGCTGCTGGCTGCGGCCAGCACGAGGCGCTCGCACCCTCCCTGCCTTGCTCTCTGCACCAAGCTGCGCGGACCCCTCAGAACCTTGAGTCTGCTGGATTCACTCCTGTCTGAAGACCTGTGTTTATGCCTTTCCTCTTCCGAAATGCCCTTCCCCCAGCACTGCACAAGCGGCCGGTTGGTTTCTTTTTCTTTTTTTTTTTGAGACACAGTCTCACTTTATTGCCCAGGCTAGAGTGAGTGCCGTGGCATCAGCCTAGCTCACAGCAACCTCAAACTCCTGGGCTCAAGCAATCCTGCTGCCTCAGCCTCCCGAGTAGCTGGGACTCCAGGCATGCGCCACCATGCCCGGCTAATTTTTTCTATATATATATTAGTTGGCCAATTAATTTCTTTCTATTTATAGTAGAGATGGGGTCTTGCTCTTGCTCAGGCTGGTCTCGAACTCCTGAGCTCAAACGATCCGCCCACCTCGGCCTCCCAGAGAGCTAGGATTACAGGCTTAAGCCACCACGCCCAGCCGCGGCCGGTTGGTTTCTGTCTCATGGTCAGAGAAGCTTCAAGACCTGAAGGAGATGTCCCTCTCCCCGCAACCCACTGCCGTTGTGTTTACCCCTTGCGTTTTACTCATCTTTCTTCCCTCTGAACTGGTCTGGCTTATTTATATTATCTATTTCTTTTCTATTGTCTACATGCTCCCTGAGAGCAGGGATTTGTTTTTCAGACTCCCATATGCCTAGAGCAGCATTTGGCCGCCAGTGTGTGCTCAGTGAACTATCTGTGGGGTTGTAAACAGGCCTTTTGAACACTGGCAAAGAGGCCTGGAGCATGTCGTTTCTGGCCGGACAGCTGTCCTTATCCCAAACCCGGGGAGGTCCCTCGGTTCAAGCCTGCACACGTGGTGGCAGGAGGGGGCTCTGGTTCGGGAGGTCATCTGACGAATTCCCCACCACCAAGGCGCTCTGAAGGCAGTGCCCTCTGCTCGTGGCTCTGGTGCGGGTGGATGCTGGCACGAAGGAAGAGCGAAGCGGCCCTCAGAGCACCCGGACTGCCCTGCTGGGCGTGCAGGGACACAAGCAGGCAGCACTTGCTCCGGAGAAAAGTACACAGCCCAAGGAAAAGCCTGTTTGGGGTTGGGTGGGGAGGGGTTCCCCCACCAGTTCTCTGCCCCTGTAGGTACGCTCATCCCACCCCTGTCCTCCTAACCATCCTCACTGCCAGCTCCCCATTCTAAGAATTGGCATTTTAGGGGAGACAAGAGTACAGAGGAAACCTAGGGCAGCCGCATTTGCGTAGGAATTGTCCTCGAAGGACACCGAACATTTAAGGAAAGTGGAGATAGCCTGTCACAAGAGGTTGAGATGAAGAGAACTTACCTTGGGGAAAACAGTCAAAGAACAAGACAATTGAAAAACCTGCTACGGTCTGAATGTTCATGTCCTCCAGAATTCATACGCTGCAACCCAACCCCGTGTGATGGTGCTGGGGGTGACGAGGTCACGACAGCGGTGCCCCCATGGTGGCATCAGTGCCCTTACAGAAGAGGCGCCGGGCGGCTCGCCCTTGCGCGTGGGGCACAGAAGGCGCCGTCTAGGAGGGCGCTTTCGCCAGGCAGCAACTCTGTCCCGCCTCCATCCCGGGCTTCCAGCCTCCAGAGCTGGGAGCCATGTGTTTCTGTTTGCAAGTTACCCAGTCTAAGAAGCTGGTTAAGACAGACCTGACTGTGCTACTCGGAGATTCAGGATAACTTGTACCTAAAAGAGGTTGCTAAGAAAAAGAATCAAAACACTTTTTAATTAAAAGTGATTGGGCTCAGACATTCAGTAGTGAGGAAGGCTGAGGGGTGGGACGACTCATAAACTTGGGTCTCCTCCAAGGTAAGCCCCAGGAGGACACGACAAGAGCAGCAGGGACTCGGCCAGAGCTCTCCAGCGGCGACAAAGGTTAGCCCAGGGTGTCCAGCTGTTCCCCCAAAACTGTCCTTCCCCTACTTCTTACCGCCGCAGGAATCCGTGCACTGGGAGGGCGCTCAGGTTCAGATCTTTTGGCCAAAGAAGGAGGAGGGGGGAGCTTGTGCTCTGAAGGCACCTTGCCCCCGAGTGAAGGGAGACGAGGTGGTTCCAATGGACCAGAGACGGCGGCGGCGATGGTGTGGGCACCGACAGCCTGCAGGTGCGCATGGCAGACGCGCCATGATTGTGCACGCACTCCCGGCTCGGCTCGTGGCAGGTGCGGACGGCAGACGCGGCATGATCGTGCACGCACTCCCGGCTCGGCTCGTGGCAGGTGCGGACGGCAGACGCGCCATGATCGTGCACGCACTCCCGGCTCGTGGCAGGTGCGGACGGCAGACGCGGCATGATCGCGCGCGCTCCCGGCTCGTGGCAGGTGCGGACGGCAGACGCGGCATGATCGCGCACGCGCTCCCGGCTCATGGCAGGTGCGGACGGCAGACGCGGCATGATCGTGCACGTGCTTCCCCCCCACACGTGGCAGGTGCGGACGGCAGACGCGGCATGATCGTGCACACGCTCCCGGCAGGTGGCAGGTGTGGATCGCAGACGCGGCATGATCGTGCACGCGCTCCCGGCAGGTGTGGATCGCAGACGCGGCATGATCGTGCACGCGCTCCAGGTACGTGGCAGGTGGCCCTCTCACAGGAGGGGAGGGGGAGGTAGGCAGCGTTGTGACGCCGCGTGAGTGGGTTGGCGGTAACGGCCGTCTGCTCCTTGCGTGCGCGCGGCTGCGGCCGTGTGCAGGTCCCGTGGCCGCTTGCCGCGCCTGGGCCACGTGCTGTCCCTGCGCGGCTGCGCCTCCAGATGATGGGACGGAAGAAGAAAAGCTGTCCGAGTCCTCACCCTCTGCGCCCGCCGCCCGCGGGAGTGGCAGGTGCCGCCGCCACGTGCTCAGGCCCCCGAGCACCGGCGCAGGTGGCGGGAAGTCATTCTCCCTGGCGAAAGACCCGGTTGCCGGGGGAACGGGAATCCCCCACCAGGCAGGAGCTGGCGCCTCCGCCGTGGGACTTCGGTCTGTGGCCCCGCGGGCAGCTGCGCGGAGAGGGGACCGCCGCGAGGGGAGCGTGGCCGGCCTGCCTGCGGCCTGACCGGCGCGAGTCGCCCCTGCTCGGCAGCGGCCCTGGTCCCCGGGATGGCGGCGGTCGTCCCCTGCGTAGCAGCGCTGGTCCCCAGAATCGGGGCGCGGGGCGGCTGGGTCTCCTCGCTCAGCTGCCCTGGTCCCCCATCAGGAGAATTGGGCCTGCCGGCCGCAGACACCAGCAGGAGGCAGCGCAAACGCTGGCTGGCGCATGGGATACCCACCGGCCTGATGATTTTTAGGCGAGAATATTAACATGTTCATTTTTCCTTCTTCTTAAACAAATACTTCAGATGGGCTAAAGGCTAACCCTCGCCCCACGGGGGCCTTGGGTCGGCTTTTTGCAGGGGCCACCTGTTTACGCTGCTTTGGTGCCCAGGGTTTACTGCTGGCAGCTGTCACGGGTGCAATTGTCAGAGGTGCTTCACAAGGTCCCTCCACGTATCCGCCTCCATCCGGGCAGCCCGAAAGGGCCACTCAGCCCGCCGTGGCATCTGGCCCACTGGGGTGACATGCTGCGCCCGGTCTCCTGTTACTCGTGGTCATGTACCCCGCGTGCCTGGGTGCTGGGAAGGCTCCCTCCTAAACTACTTCTTAGGGTTTTACCTGGAGCCTGCTTTTAGGGCTGTCCTGATAGTTTAGCTGGAGGCTCGTTTTTTGGAAATTTGTAGAACCTTCAGATTTGATGGTGAAATTTTTTCCACAAATGTTTAATTTTCAGACACTTGTAAAAAATGTAGGCATGTTTTATAGGTTGCCAAACTATTGGATATAGATCCTAATCATACTTAGTGATTTGTTTTAATCCATGCATAGTTTCTAAAACTGGCAACTTAAAGAAATGAAGATTTTTTTGATGAATAAATTCCCTTTTCATTTTAAAGCAATTTATCATTTCCCACCTTCCTCGATGCATGTGGTTGTGTTTTTCCAGCTTTTATGACTGGAGTTTTGAATTTTGGCACGAGAACACTCTCCTCCCCCAGCCACCCCAACCGCTCCCTGGGTGGAGAGACGCCCGGGCGCTGCAGACCCTGTGCAGGTGGCCTGGGCGCAGGTCACGCACCTGCTCCCTGGGCCCCTGCAGCCGCCTCACACGCCAAGTCTCTTCTCCCACCTCAAGGCCCAGCTTAGAAAAAAGGCGATTTTCTGTTTCTCTGAGTGTGCCACTCACTCCTTATCCACTCCCCCTGCTCTCTGCGTGTTCCTGCCGCGGGAGAAATAGCACCGAGACCTGGGAAGAGCTCAGGGCGCAGCGTGCATGGTGCGGCCAGGCGCAGGTGGGCACTGGGAGTCACCGTCCCGCTCGCAGTGGCCAGTGCCGAGCGCTCGGAGCCGGCCCGGCAAGGATGCACCAGGACGCTGCTCACAGGCCCGCTGTTCCCAAAGGATGTGTAGCTGAGCCGGGAAGAGACTCACTCCGGCAAGCAAGGCAACTAGCCAGCTCAGCACTAGCTACACGTGGGGACACCTGCGGCGTGTTGTCCCCCGAGGGCCAGCGAGTGGGGAAGTGGCTGGAGGCCGCGACGGGGCGAGAGAAGCCAGGGAGGTTGCAGAAATGGCTGGCTTCCGGGGCCACACCCAGCCACCCTTGTGGATCCATAGTTGCGGATTTGGGGTACGGCATAAAGGAAGGGTGCACCTCTCGGGACTTGCTCTTCTAGGGGAAGAGCAGGCAGCTGCCCTGAACACTGGGTACGCCTTTTCCCCACAGCAAAAGCAAAACTCAGGCCGGCTCCTGGAAGCCACACCTGACCGTGGTGCTGAGGTGTCTCTCTGGGTCTGTAGCACGCTGGCCGCTCATCTCAGATGCCTGGCCCGCTCCTGCCTCCCGAACTGTGTGTCCCTCGGTGGTCTTTACCTCCCTCCCACCCGCCCCTGCCCCAGCGCGGCCTTTCCCAGTGGCTGTGCCAACCGGGCCTTCGTTTTCTCTAATTTTCTCTTTACATTTGAATGCATATTAGTATGTGTAAACATATAAATTCGGTTTATAGGGATTAGGCGTATATGGTAGAGCATAGCTGAGTGTGACCGGCACTCCCCCAATACTTCCATTTAGTATAATTTATTATGGGGCACGTTTATCTGACCTACCCCAATTTACTGAACACATATGTAAAAAAAAAAAAAAAAGTTCATCACAGGAAGGGAGGAACGGAGGGAGGGAGGAAGAAGAAAGAAACTGTGTGTTCCTGGAAACCTAAACCTCTTTGTAGTAATTTCTTGCAGAAAATGCGTTCCTCGACTTAAACTGCAGATGTGGGAATGGAATTTCTTAGCAGAATGCGTAAATTTAGAACGGCTTATGCGAATTAATACTTGGCAAATTTCAACAAGCACTTGCTAATTACTTCCTGTCCACTGGGCCCTGCAAATGCAGATGAAGAAGCGGGCCCTCCTGTGATGTGCCATCATGTCCCTTCTCAGTGAAGCACTTTGTCACCCCCTCCAGAGATGGCCCCAGCTGCAAAGACCCATGCCACCCAAGGCCAGGCCCTCCCGGGCGGCCTGCGTCCAGTGGCCGGTCCGTGTCGGGGTACACACGCCCAGCCCTCTCGGCCTCAGTCTGAAGGGCCGGGTGGGCTTCAGGGCTTCCCAGGAGCTCGGGCAGCTGCTGGCCGCTCGCCCGGCCTCTGCTCCCGCCTGCTCCAGCTCCTCCAGCTGTCGATCCCTTGGGCGCTTTGGTCAAACTCCCTGGCAGGAAACTTCAATCTCCGAGAGTTAGCCTCCTGGGGAGCCCAGTCTTTGACCCGGGGTGGCAGAGACCAGGGAACACATGGCTCTCTGGCGTGTGCGGAGGCCGGGGCAGGCGGGCGGTGTCTCGGGGAGACTGTGTCTGGGAGGAGGATGCGTGCGGGCTCTGCACGGGACCCGGAGAGCAGAACAGGCTTCTCCCGGATGGGTGATGTCTGAGACGATCCTCAAGCACTGGGACCCTAGAAAACTGATGGGCGCATGGCTGTGCCCGTGATTGGCAGCCCTCGCATAGCCAAGTGCACAGGGCCACTCGCCAGCGGGGAAGGCGTTGCTACAAGAGGAGCGTTGTGGGCTCAGCAGAGCGGGGCGGGGAAGGAGGCGGGTGGTGAAGGGCGAACTGTGAGCCTCCTCGATGGAGAGGAGCACCTGCAGGCGCGCTGTGCCGGCTGAGTGATGCTGGGCGAGTTATCAGTGTGGATGTCCTCCGCGTCTGTGCAAAGGAAGTCCCTTCCCTCCTGGGGCTGCTGCTGTGTTAGATGGGACAACGCCTGCCCCGGGGCCTGGCACTGCGTTCGGCAGGTAGTGAGTACTCAGGAAACACTCACTGCTTTTGCTGAAGAAGATTCGTGGGTCTCAGTGTCTTGACCGAGCTGGGGACAAGGGCAAGAGCACACACTTCCTGCACGACTGGACTGAACCCCGTTTCTGGCGAATATCTGTTCCTCTTTCAAGGCCCGACTCGGATGCCACTTCCTTCTCGGAGCCTTCCTCCCCTGACCTGCCTCGAGCGTGATGTGTTTTTGTGAGCTGGTGTCTTTCTCATGTCCCTGTTCTCGGTTTGTGGTAAGAACACGAGGCTCAGGGTCAGAAAGCTTGGCTTCCCGGTCGCGCCGCCGCCACCACCCGGGGCCGCGCTGCGGGCGAGCAGAGCGAGAAACGCCCAGGCGGCCACAAGAACCGCGGCGCGAGCTCGCGCTCCCTCACGCCCCTCACGCCGGGAGCTCGCGCCCCCTCACGCCCCTCACGCCGGGAGCTCGCACCCCCTCACGCCAGGAGCTCGCGCTCCCTCACGCCCCTCACGCCGGGAGCTCGCGCCCCCTCACGCCCCTCACGCCAGGAGCTCGCGCTCCCTCACGCCCCTCACGCCCCTCACGCCAGGAGCTCGCGCTCCCTCACGCCTGGAGCTCGCGCCCCCTCACGCCCCTCACGCCGGGAGCTCCCGCTCCCTCACGCCCCTCACGCCGGGAGCTCGCGCTCCCTCACGCGCCTCACGCCGGGAGCTCGCGCCCCCTC
>VSMD01085440.1:0-45648 GCA_008750895.1 Mirza zaza
ATCCTAGCTTAAAACATTCCAGGCCTTGGCCGGGCGCGGTGGCTCACGCCTGTAATCCTAGCTCTCTGGGAGGCCGAGGTGGGCGGATTATTTGAGCTCAGGAGTTCGAGACCAGCCTGAGCAAGAGCGAGACCCCATCTCTACTATAAATAGAAAGAAATTAATTGGCCAACTAATATATATATTAAAAAAATTAGCTGGGCATGGTGGCACATGCCTGTAGTCCCAGCTACTTGGGAGGCTGAGGCAGGAGGATTGCTTGAGCCCAGGAGTTTGAGGTTGCTGTGAGCCAGGCTGACGCCACAGCACTCTAGCCTGGGCAATAAAGTGAGACTCTGTCTCAAAAAAAAAACATTCCAGGCCTTTAGACAAAGCTTTATTTCTTTAACCACTTCGGGACCTCGCTCACCGGCCTCGAAACCTTGCCCACAGCCGGCACTCAAAGTCAGTCCGCACGGTAGTTTGTGCTGTGCATTGACAACGAATCCCTTTTGCTCTTGTGTGATGAGGAAAGCTTTAAAGCACTAAAGCTTGTTTTACTTTACAGGCAACTTTACTTGTAATGTAAATCAGAATAGGTAACATATACATATGTTATTTTTAAATGTTCACAATTTTATTTTGATAAATGAAAATAGAAAAATCATATCATGGCTGTCGGCTCTCGCCCCAGCCTTCCTGATTCAGTTCTGGTCGCTGTGCACCTTCATCTGGCTGTCGACTATAGTCGACGCTGGGCTGTGCGCGTTCATCTGTGACTATCGACTACAGTCGACGCTGGTACGGAAGTGGTTAACCAATTACAAATCAAAGAATCTTTGAACCCTCCTATAACTTGTCACCCCCCCAACTTTGAGACGTCCTGCCTTTTCAGGCCAAACTGTGTACACCTTCCATGTGTTAACTGATGACTTTACCTGTAATTCCTGTCTCTCTAAAATGTATAAAACCAAATTGCAACCCAGCCACCTTGGGACCACTTGATTGTGGCTTCTTGGATATGACTCTCCAGCCCATGGTCACACACATTGGCTCAGAAGAAACATCTTTAAATAATGTTACAGAGTTCAGGTTTTTTTCCCATTAACATTTTCGGGTATCTTTATAGCAAGACCCCAGTCCTTGATACCAATTTTCGGTTCTGCAGGCTGTACGAGAAGCATGACGCCTGCATCTCCTCCTGGCGAGGGCAGTGGGCTGCTCACGGCAGAGGTGAGGGAGGGCTGGCGTGTGCGGAGATCACATGGCGAGAGAGGAGGTGAGTGAGGCTGTGCCAGGGGCTTTTTAACAACCAGCTCTCGCAGGAACTGACAGAGCAAGAACTCACGCCTTACCCTGAGGACAGCACCAGGCTCTTCATGAGGGTTCTGCCTCCAGGACACAAACACCTCCCACTGGGCCCCACCTCCAGTACTGGGGATCAAATTTCAACATGAGATTTGGAGGAGACAAACCAATCATGCTCAAACTGTAGCAGAAGACGAGAAAGTTCTAGGAATGCCTGCACAACAATCTGAATGTACTTAATGCCACTGAGCTGTTCACTTAATAATGGTCAAAATGGTAAATGTTATGCTTTGTATATTTTACCATAGTTAATTTCTTTGAGATAGCCTCACTCTTTCACCCTTGGTAGAGTGTCGTGGTATCAGCCTAGCTCACAGCAACCTCAAACTCCTGGGCTCAAGTGATCCTCTTGCCTCAGCCTCTTGAGTAGCTGGGACTATAAGTACACGTCACCACACTCAGCTATTTTTTCTATTTTTAGTAGAGATGGGGATCTCACTCTTGCTCAGGCTGGTCTTGAATTCCTGAGCTCAAGCAATCCTCCCGCCTTGGCCTCCCAGAGTGCTAGGATTACAGGCGTGAGGCACCCGTCCTGGCCTAGGGAGATTGCTTTCAATTATCTGAATGAGCCCACTGTAATTGCAAGGGTCCTTACAAGTGGGAGAGCAAGTTAGAAGAGGCCAGAGTGAGAGAGTGACTTGACCCACCTTTGCTGGCCTAGAATGCCAGCATTTCCCGGAAACCACTTCTCTGTCACTCGGTGGTTTTTGACCTGCAGACAAAGGTCTGAGTTCCTTCTCTATGGGATCTAAACGGTTTTTTGACCCAAGCCTGCCCAGCCATGCTGTCCTATGGGCAGAATAATGGCCCCAAAGATGGTCACATCCCAGTCCTCAGAAGCTGTGAGTGTGCCACCCTACGTGGCTGAGGGGAATTAGGTCATGGAGGGAATTAGGTTGCTATCTGCTGACTTTAAGATGGGGAGAGGCTGGGTGCAATGGCTCACACCTGTAATGCCAACACTTTGGGAGGCCAAGGTTGGGAGTTCGAGATCAGCCTGGGCAACATAGGGAGACTCTATATTTATAAAAAATAAAGAGTTAGCTGGGCATGGTGGTGCACACTCGTAGTCCCATGTACTTGGGAGGCTGAGGCAGGAGGATCACTTGAGCCCAAGAGTTGGAGGCTGCAGTGAGCTATGATGAGGCCACTGCACTCCAGCTGGGGTGACAGAGCAAGACCTTGTTTCAAAAAAAAGGAGGGGGGACAGGGAGATTATCCTGGATTATCTGGGTGGGCTCAGTGTGATCCCAGGTCCTTGGGTGTGGAGAAGGGAGGCGGAGTTCAAGGTCAGGGGGATGTGACGTGAGGTGAGGAAGGCGTTCATCCTCCTCATCGGCTCTAGAGGTGGAGGGAGGGCCCAGATCCAAGGGACGCAGGCGGCCTCTAGACGCCGGAGTGGGAAGTGGCTTCTCCCTGGAGGCCCCAGCAAGAAGCAGCCCTGTGGGCGCCCTGGTTTCAGCCCAGCTAGACGCGTCACGACAGAGCTGCAGGGCGATGCATTCGTGGCTTTGCAGGCAGGCCCCTGAGCCCAGTCCCCGACAGCGCTAGGTCAGCGTGGCGCCGGCGTCTGCCTGTGTGTTTTCACAGCGGGGTCTTTATTTTCTCCACCTCCCCTGCAGGGCAGTACCGGGCGCCCAGAAGGTGCTCGCTGAGCGACCTGCGGCTGAGTCAGTGAAGGACCCCGTGGCCAAGCCAGGTGGTGGCATTAGTGTGACATGTGTCTCTTTCAAAATCGGAGTTCTGTGCCTCCTGGTTGAGTGACGCTGGGAGCCTAGGTCCGGACCTCTGTCCCCCTTGGGGTGGGCCAGAGTCCCATCTGCTCACAAGAGCAGAGAATCATGAACAGGGTTTGGTTTCAGGAAAGATGACCAAGGGCCTCAGCCCAGGAATCAGCCTGGGTTCAGACTCTCGCTCCAGCCTTCCCGATTCAGTTCTGGGTCCTGTCACGTTTGGGTGGACATCAACAGCTGCCTCCATGGGACGCCTGCCTTCTGCACCAGGTGGGCGCGTGCGTTAGCGGGTTAAACAAATCTTCGCCAGTAGATTGAGATGGAGTCACATATTTTTAATGATAAATGAGAGCAGCAGCTGTGCATTTGTTTAGGAACAACGTGTATTTCTCTGTGAGCTATTACAGTTTCCTGTCTTTCCCCTGTTTTTCTATTTGTCTTTTTGCTTTGTTTATGGTGGGGTATTTTTTCCTACAGAATTTTAGAATTTTGATGTGGTTTAATCTATCTTTCTCTTTCTGGTTTCCTGGGAATGGCCTTCCCTATTCGTAGACTTTTTAAAAAATCCTCCTGTATCTCCTTCTTATATTGTACTTTGTTTTCATTTTTCTGGGATTTATTTTGAGACAAACTGGTCTCAAACCATCTCTCTCTTGGCACTATTTGCTGGACAACCGCCTTCTTGCTACTGATTGGAAATGTCACCTTTGTCGTGTACTAAATTTCTATGCATATTTGTGTCTATCCCTGGGCATTCTATTTTGTTCCATTGATCAGTCTGTCCGGTCATGCACCAGTCCTGTGCATATTTAATTATTGTGTTTTTCTTTTTTAAGCGTGAAATGAAGTTTATTGAGGAAGGACAAGACAGGTTTGCCTCAGGAAGATGAAAGGAGAAGCAGAAGGTCTCTGACTATGGTCTGGGGTCCTGTTGTATACTCTCTGGATTGGGCCCTCCTCATGGTTCAGACGTCACCATGGAACCACTTGGATGGACAGTTAACGACGTGATAATTAGCGTTAGGTTACTCCAGGTCACTTTCCAAATGCTGTCGTGCCCGGGCTGCAGGCTGGGGGTTCCGTGCGTTCTTCTGCAGATTAGCAGGGGTGTCTCCTTCTTCCCAGGCGGGGCCGCTGCTGGGCAGCATTGAGGGGGGGACAGCACGAAGACGGGTGCTGCCCTGTCCTTCCCAGGTGGGGCAATTGCTCGAGGCAGCACCAAGGCAAGGCACCCACATTTGTCCCTAGGAGAGAGGCAGCACTTTTGTCCCTAGGAGAGACTCGGAGGTCCCTTGCTGTCTACCTAACACTCCACACTTTATTCTAGAGGCCCAAATCACCTTGGCTCATCTGGCTGCTTCCTGCTGCATGTGGGTGGTGATTCTTACTAGGGTGGCTTCATGCAGGTTCTCTGGGGGTTCTCTGGGGGACCTCAGTATATGTTCTTGGTAGGTTGTTGCAGTTGTAGGTGTGAGGAGGAGGTAGGTGCTGAGGCTAGCAGAGAATGTAGGACCATTTGATGGTCTCTAGGGGAGAGGAAAGAAATTTAGTTAGAAAATTTATGAGGATCAGACCCAATATTAGAATTCCCAGGATGCAAAGTAATGGGGTGACCAAAGGAATTACCAGGGACATCTACGAGGGCCTAGAGGTCGGGCCTCGCACCTGGAGATTGGAGATGGACTCTGGGATGGCACCGAGGTTGTCCTGAACCTGTCCTGACGTGTTAACAGAAAAGGGTGGACAGGCATGTCCCGCAGGGTTGGTTGAGACTTAGGGCATGTGCAGTCTGGTTTGCCAGTGTGTAAGGTGTCTCGCCCACAGGTAGACAGTGTGTGCCACTCACCTGCAGGAGCCACGGCAGGAGGAGTCCGCTGGAACAGGTGCCGGAGATCCTCCAAGGGAGTCACAAGCATTTGCCCTGTGCTGGCGTGCTCCTCTGTGGGGCCGGAGGAGTCTCACTGTGGTCCTTCCACAGCCTCATTCAGGAACGATGGGTCCAAGCAGGTATCCCTGCACCTCTGATGGCCTGTCCTAGTTGGGGTGGTCTTTGGCCCAGTGCCCTTCGGGTGGGCAGAGGTGGCACCGGAGGTCCCTTCCTTTGGTGGAGCCTTTGGCGGTTGGTCCAAACGTGGCGTCAACGCTGCCATCACCTGGGCCTGCCTAGCCTCCGTCCTCCACTCCATCTCCCGCGCCTGAGACTGGAGCTCAGAAGTCCTGTCACAGAGAACAGAATCGGTGCAGCCACCGCGTCGTCCAGGGAGGTGGCAGGTCCTGCACACGCTTCTGGAGTTTTTCCTAATATCTGGTGCTGCTTGGGCCAGGAATTTGTCTTTTAATGCCTCATGGGAGTTAAGATGGAGAGTGGCGTGTCTCTGTCACCTCCCGGAGCCGGTCCAGGATGGCCGGGGGCTTTCCTTGGGCCCCTGGGTGGTGGCGGAGACCTTGGAATAACTGACCACCTGTCGCTGGCGGCCCTGAGGGCAGCCTGGACGCACGCTAGAAAGTGCTCTCTCTCCCGCCTCTCTTCTGAGGATTTACCATCTCACCCCGGCTCGGCCACAGACACCGCTGTTGCACCTACTGGCTATCTAGGATCTGAAAGGGGCAATCTGGTGGCAAATGTCCGTGCTTCTGTTAACGCCCAGATCCTTCCTGTTTTGTTTGTTTTAACTCTACTGATCTAAAGGGCTTAGGGACCAGGGTCAGTCCGACTCCCCCTGCTGCTTCCACCAAGGGTAGGAGCCTTTCCTGGTGGAGGTAGAGACGGTGCCGCCTCCCCTTGGTCGACCCCGTAGGCCCTGCTGGGCAGGTGGGAGCCTGAGGATCTCTTAACACCTGGGCTCTGACACTCCCTCACCACCGAATCCTCGTAAGTAAAAGAAAGCTGTACAGACCAGCTGTGGTGGCTCACGCCTGTAATCCTAGCACTCTGGGAGGCTGAGGCGGGAGGATCGTTCAAGGTCAGGAGTTCAAAACCAGCCTGGGCAAGAGCGAGACCCAGTCTCTACTAAAAATAGAAAGAAATTAATTGGCCAACTAAAAATATATAGAAAAAATTAGCCGGGCATGGTGGCACATGCCTGTAGTCCCAGCTACTTGGGAGGCTGAGGCAGCAGGATTGCTTGAGCCCAGGAGTTTGAGGTTGCTGTGAGCTAGGCTGACGCCACGGCACTCACTCTAGCCTGGGCAACAAAGCCAGACTCTGTCTCAAAAAAAAAAATAAAAAAGAAAGCGGTACATATGGTGTTTTGGCCCCTTTTCCTTCCCTTTTGCAAAAGAGGTGCAATGGCAAGACGGTGGGGTGATTGGGAGTCCCTGTGGCAGCCACTGTTAGCGCGTCCGGGGCCAGGCGCCGTGGAGCAGAAGGTTAAACGTTTATTTTTCCAAGCGTCTAGCACCGGTGACCGGGTGTCCGGCCACGATGGGAAGGTGCTTCCTGGGACAGGGCGGAAGCAGCAGCCTGGAGGCGAAGGAGAAACGTCTGATAAAAGCGGGGAGGAAACGTGGTTTAGCCTTAACACGGGGACGGTAAGCACCCCGTCACATCGGCAAGAAAAGGACACTGTCAGAGCCAACTCGAAGCCCGGGCGCACTAACGAGTTACAGCGCAGAGCCCGCGTCCCTAGAGAGAAGCAACATGAAAGCCTTCTCCCCTGCCACGAGGGACATGTCCCCGAACTTCCCATCACACACCGGGCTTTAGCGGGGGGCCCAGCCGTGCGGTGTGAGAAGCGGCGAGGGTGGGGAAGCGCGAGCGGGGAGCGGCGCCCCCCAGCGCTGGCTGCAAGGCGGGGGCCGGGGCAGGAGCGGCTGCTGCAGAAAGGTGAGCTGCCTGCCAGGACAGGGCGATCTGAGCGTGTCGGGTGGCAGTCCTGTCTGTCCTCTTCTCCGTTCTTGGTGTGCTCTTGGCCAAGGAGCGACCAGAACAGCACAAGCCAGGCCAGTGCGAATCGAAGCCCACCGAGGACGGACAAGCCAGGCTTCCAGAGGCAGAGCAAGACGCATTCGCCACAGAAAGGCGCACAGGCCCCTCTGTTGCACCAAAAGGGCCTGTTGTGCGGTTTTTTAAAGACACAGCTTACATGCGGTAAAATTAACTCACTTTATTTTTTACTACTTTTTCTCCTTTTCTTTGTAATACAGAGAATCAGGAGGCCCCCCAAACCAGAATAGATTCAGAGGGACTCTGTGTTTGTTACTATGTTTGCATTGTCAACGGAAAAAAGCCAAACTCTGCAAAATAATTTTAAAGAGATTTATTCTGAGCCAAATTTGAGGACCATGACCCAGAGCCACTGTCAAGAGGCCTTGGGCAAGTGGACTCGTTGGGTTACAGTTTGGTTTTTATACATTTTAGAGACAAGGGTTCCGGGTAAAGCCATCAATCAATACGTGGGAGGCATACATTGGTTTGGCCCAAAAAGGAGGGCCATCTTGAAGGGGGGGGGCTTACAGGTTATAGGTCGGTTTAAAGATTCTTTAGATTGTGATTGGCTGAAGACATGAAGCTTTGTCTAAAGACTTGGAATGTTTTAACATAAACTGTTTACCAGAGATAAGCCACCATCTGTTGCATAACTTGAGGACCTGCAGGTTTGTCTTGCATACGCTTAGGCCTGTTAATGGGTTACAAAAGAAGTCTCTAAGAAGGGAGAGGGGCATGATGAGGCATTTCTGCCCTCCCTCCTCCTGGCAGGCAACTTTGCCCTAGAATATTCCTTTGGCCATTCAGTCCGCAGGTGGGGGGTGGGGGCGAGCATTTTAGTTCACAACATTAACATATTTAATATTATGAGAACAATAGGAATTCATTTCAAAAGCAATTCAGACAGTACAGCAATGTCTGATGTGAAAAGCAAAACCCTCTCCCTCTCTTTTCTCTTTCTCCCTCCCTAGAGGCAACTTTGTCAACAATTTATGGGATGATTTTACTGAAATCTTCTCTGTGTGTATGAATGCAAATGTATAATGTGCAAATCGTTTTTTATATATACTAGGGGACCATACTGTACTTCACCTTGTGCAACGTGGTTTTTCAACATGATATATGTTGTCCATCTTTCTCTGCCTCATTCTTTTTGTAGCCTCTAATAGAATTTCATGTGTGTGTGAGAGTTAATTCAGCCCCATCGATAGGTATTTATTGGCTCTCCCTGCTTTTCTGCTACCACAGCGCTGTCCTGTGCCTTATGGCATGCTTGTGAGTCTTTGTCTGCAGGGTGAATATTCAGAAATGGGATTGCCCAGTGGGACAGACTACTGGTCCCCAGTGTCAATGTAAAAAATCCAAACTCTGTAAAATAATTTTAAAGAGATTTATTCTGAGCCAAATTTGAGGACCATGACCCAGAGCCACTCCCACACAAGTGGACTCCCTGTGGTTGGGTCACAGTTTGGTTTTATATTTGGTTTATTTCAGGGAGACAGGGGTTACAGGTAAAGTCATAAATCAATATGTGGGAGGCGTACATTGGTTTGGCCTGAAAAGGTGGGCCATCTCCAAGCGGGGTCTTACAGGTTATACGTGAGTTTAAAGATTCTTTGGCTTGTAACTGGTTAAAGAGATGAAGCTTTGTCTGAAGGCCTGGAATGTTTCAACATAAGGAGCTGTTATCCAGACAAGCCAGGGGACATAGATTTGTTGTGTAAATTGAGGACCTGCAGGTTTGTCTTGCATACCTTTAGGCCTGTTAATGGGTCAGAAAGGATGTTCCCAAGAAGTGAGGGGGGGCATGATGAGGCATGTCTGACCTCTTTCCTCCTGTCAGGCAATTTAGTTTTAGGATATTCCTTTGGCCATGAGGGGATCCATTTAGTCAGTGCTGGGGGGTGAGCCTTAAAATTTTATTTTAGTTCACACCAGTATCCCTTCCCTGCTTCCTTCCTAAGACCCTGCTTTTCTTCAGAGTTGCAATTAGTTGAAAGACTATATTTTTCTATCACTTGTTATCAGATGTGGCTATGTGACTATTCTGGAAGCGAAACATAGTTGTTGAGGATTTCTGAGAATGGCCCTTAAAAGGAAGACAGACAGCTAGAGTATCCTTTGACCTTGCCAGTCTTCCCATTCCTCCTTTGTGTTGTCTGGAATGTGAGTGTGATGGCTGGAGCCCTGTCAGCCATTTTAGACAATGAGGTATCTTCTGAGGATGATAGAGCAAAAAGATAGGGCCTGGGTTCGTGATGATGTCATGGAACAACTACAGTTGTCTTGCCTGCTTTAGGATTTTTTTTAATGAATCAGAGAAATAAACTTTTATTCTATCTGAAACATTGTTGTTTTCAGTCTATGCTATGAGTGCAAAAACAATTCCCAACTGATTCACTGGGTCAATGAATATAAAATTTCCCTCTCAGATGGCTTGCACTAGCTTATACACAAGGGCATGTTTCTTTTTACTTTTGCTAACTTCAAGGATTATAAAAAAATTTAAATCTCTGCTAATCTAAGAGGTGAAAATGTTTATTATTTTTGTTGCTTATGTTTAATTTTACTTCCAGTGAATGGCCCCTTCTTTCATTCCTCCTTTCTCTCTTTTTTATTTTCTGTTGCTTCCTTTCTTACAAATGCACGAGTTATTCATTAAAGGCTCTTGGTAAAAATTCAAACAGGGACTTTCAATTCTTGAAGTATTTGGAGCTAGACATTATGAAAACCCTCTTGCCATAAAACACTAAAAATTATAGATAAATTGTAATAAACATCTATTAAATGTAGAGTTGAGGCCAAGTGTGGTGGCTAATGCCTGTAATCCCAGCACTTTGGGAGGATGAGGTGGGAGGATTGCTTGAGCCAGGAGTTCAAGACCAGCCTATCCAACATACCAGGACCTCATCTGTACAAAAAATAAGAAAAATTAGCTGGGCATGGTGGTGCATGCCTGTAGTCCCAGCTACCCAGGAGGCTGAGGCAGGAGGATCGCTTGAGCCCAGGAGTTTGAGGTTGCAGTGAGCTGTGATGATGTCACTGTACTCTAGCTGGGGCGACAGAGTGAGACCCTGTCTGAATGAATGAATGCATGAATGCATGCAGAGTTGAGCTTGCAAGAAGGTCAGGAAATTTTAAGCACGGAAGTGATCCGATCTGTATGTCATCGTCAGGGCACAAAACAAGGGAGGGAAGGAGGACACAGAATGGAAAGCGAGCCCTGAAGTCTTGAGGGCCAGGGGCTCATCAACTTGTCAGTGCTCGGGATTTAGAGCCGCGGGGTCCAACAGACGCGGGGGCAGCAGGTAATGTTTTTGGCCCCGCAGGCCATGCAGCTGGAAGAAGGGAGCTAAGTAGGGCTGGGTGAAACACTGCCTCAAGGAAAGGGTGGGAGAGTGAAAATGTGCCCATTGCCTAAGGGAGATACTGACATAATTGTCTGCCTAGCCCTCAGGTCTGATTAGGGAAAAAGAGATCGTGCGATATTTGAACAAGAGTTTGCTCAAAGGAGATTGATGGCCGAGGAAAGGAAATGGGAAGGGCGTGCTGGGCCAGCATCACCTAACAGGTGGGTAGAACCCAGAAGGGCAAGAGAGGGTCGGTGAGACAGTTCCCCAAACTAGCCACTAGATGGCGCCATTAACTCAGGACAGCTTGGTTGCCCTCTTTTATTGTGCAAACTATGCGGTTCCCCCGCTTTCTTCCTGCCTCTTTGCTTAAGAATCGGTGATGCAAGGATAAAAGAGACAGTCTCAGTAAATCTGTAGAGACGGAAAGCAGACTAGTGGTTTTCAGAGGCTGGGAGAACGGGGGAGTGGGAGAGGACTGCTAATGGGCTCAGGATTTCCTTTTGGGGGTGATGAAAATACTCTGGAACTAGGTAGAGGTGGTGGTTGCACACATTGTAAGTATACTAAATGCCACTGAACTGTGCATTTAAAATGGTTCATTGTTGAAACCAGATAGAGAGGGAGAGAGAGACCCTGTCCTGCAGTTTGTGGACGTGAGGACAACCAGGCAATCTCGATACCACACAGAAGGCACAGAGGCCACAGGCACTGGGAGGAGAAAGGGTGGAGTCAGGGAAAGATGCTGGGATGAGGTGAGGTGTGAGCTGAGTCTGGAAGAACAAGTTGGAGCAAACCAGGAGAAGCAGGGTGTTCTGCGCAGCAGGAGAGGAAGGCGCTGAGACTCAACGTGTGTGAATGAGTGTTTCGATGTTGCTGAAATATCAGGCGCATGCAGAGAATAGAGACACAGGCAAGGGCAGGTCAGAAAGGACTTTATAGGAAGAAGATTGGATTTCATTTTAAATGCAGTGCGGAGTTATTGAAGAATTTCAAGCACAGAAGTGATCCAATCTGTATTTTGCAAGGCTCGTTCAGGCAGCAATGTGGAAGAAGATTTGGAGGGCACAAAAACTGGTGGCAGAGAGTCCTGTTTGGAGGGTGGCCTCTGCAGGAACCAAGAGGATATTGTGCCGGGAACTTGGGGACCACATCTTAGTTCCAGGAGTAGGTCACACGTTTGTGACGGCATTCGTTCGTATGGCTGTACAATTTTTCTGGTGTAACTGGGACTCAGGACTGAGCAAGGTGAGCATGTGGAGGGTGAAGTGTGCACGTGGCCTTTTTGGCCTTGCAGCTGTAAGTCTGGGTCTGCATGTTAAGTGAATAACCAAGATAGGTGCTGTGGTGAGACCTTAAATATGCACCGTCTAAACAAGGGGCAGCCAAGCTGGGTCTGCCAGTGTCCCCAGGGCCATGTGGGCCAGCTGTAAGAGCATCTGTGTTGAAATCACTGCTCTTTTCCTATGAGCATGCCAGGAGCCTCAGGCTGGCACACTGTGGAGAAGACTTAACTTCTCAACTTAGAAAACGAGTGACAAAGTCGCAACCAAACCGGCTGAGGCAAACAAAGAGGGGAATCTATTGGCTCATGTGTCTCGAAGCCAGAGGTAGATTCTAGCTTCAGGTAGGGTTGGATCCAGGATCTCTCCTGTGTTCACAGGCTTTGGTCTCTCTGTCCCATGGGCCTGTTTTGTCCTATGTTGCTTCATTCCAGAGCAGACGGTCCCCAGGAAGGGACAGGCATTCTGTAGCAGTACAGCTCATATCCGCACGGCAGACACGGCAGACACAGCAGCCCTTCAGCGAGGGGGCTTCTCCGACCCCGTTGTTCAAGAGCAGATCTTGGGATCTGGGCTCACTGATCCGACTGTGCTCTTGTACCCATTCCTGAATCCATTGCTGTAGTTGAGGGTGGAAGACACTGACTGGCCAGGCTTGGCCACTTGGGCCACCCCTAGCAGAGGGGCCTGAGCATGGGGGCTGGGCACCTACAGCTGGAGGGGACATGTGTGGCAGGCAGAGACCGGGCGGTGCTCTCCGCTTGCCTTGGGCTGTCCTGTTTGGTTAGATTTTCATACTCCTCAGGAGTTGCTTAGCACACCGCCAGCTGTGGCCATCGGACTTTCCCTCCTGTGCGGAGGGATGTGGAAATGGTCAGAACTTTGTGACTGGGACCAACATCAAGTCCAATCCCACACTCACCAACTGAAAAATGTTTTCTTATTTTTATTTTTTTGAGACAGAGTCTCGCTCTGTTGCCTGGGCTAGAGTGCCGTGGCGTCAGCCTCGCTCACAGCAACCTCAAACTCCTGGGCTCAAGCAATCCTCCTGCCTCAGCCTCCCAAGTAGCTGGGACTACAGGCATGCACCACCATGCCCGGTTAATTTTTCTTATTTATTTATTTAACCTCAATGAAAGTTCAGAGCATTCTTTTTTTTTTTTTATGTACAGACAGGGTCTTACTATATTGCCCAAGCTGATCTTGAACTCCCGAGCTCAAGCAGTCCTCTTGCCTCGGCCTCCCAGAGTGCTAGGATTACAGGCACCAGCCACCTCTCCTGGCCCCTGAAAATGTTTTTTTTTTTTTTTTTTTTTTTAGAAATATAAACAGTAATGTGGGTTTTTCTCTTTTCTTTTCTTTTTTTTGCTTTCAGTAAATGAAATATGAAACGCCCCCTTTTCTCTCCGGAGTACTCACAGTAAATGGTAACAACCCGCGAAACGGAAAGGATGGCATTCCGAGAGTCTCGTTTCACTGGCGACATTCATCTTCCAGGACTTTGGCGCCGGGACGTCGCGCGGGCACTCGCACGCGGGTCCTGGGCTGAGAACTGGGATGCCCTCCCGCTCGCTGTCCCGGCGTGTCTGCCTGCTGCTGCTTTTGCTGCGTCACCTCACCGCGCTGGGCCACCCGGGGCGCGGCCACGGCGAGGAGAGGCCTGGCGCCGGAAGCCGGAAGCCGGAAGCCGGAAGCCGCGGCGCACAGCCCCCAGGGAAGGGGCTGCTCCCGGCTCTTTCCGGGGCGAGCGCGCAGTGTCGGCTTTAGGTGGCGGGAACCGCCGTCGGCGCCAGGCGGAGCCGCCGCGGAACTGCCCTTCCGAATGAGTCTGTGAGAAGAAGGCTGCTCTCGGCTTTCTATCCTTTGAATCCAGTGTTTTCATAGTTTCAAAGTCTTTAGCTGTGGTAAAATACAGACAACATACAATCTACCATCCCGCCCTTTGTTAGGCGCACGGGCCATCCGTTCACGTTGCTATGCGACCGTCGCTGCCACCTTCCACCTCCGGAACTTTCTCTTCTTCCCAAACAGCCTCTGTCCCCGTTACCCACTAACTTCCCATCCCTCCCTCCGTCCTGGCAACCCACTCCACTCCCTGTCCCTATGGATTTGACAGGGACGCCGGGGACCTCCTGCGGGTGGGCTCCCACGGTGTTTGTCCTTCCGTCACTGGCTCCTTTCACTCAGCGCGTCCTCAGTGTTCACCGTGTGGCAGCAGGTGTCACAGCTTCCGCTTTAAGCCCGAATAATATTCCACTCACTCTTTGAAGGACGTCTGGGCTTTTCCAAGTTTTGGGCTATTGAAGACGCAGCCGCCATGAACATTATCGTACAAGCTTTTGTAGGGACATAAATCTTCGGCTTCTCTGGGATACGTGCCCAGGAATACGGCCGCCGGGGTGGTTTGGTACTCGCGTGTTTAGTTTCCTAAGAAGCTGCCAAGGTGTTTTCCAGAGTGGCTGCTGCATCAGGTCCCTCACAGGTTCCCACCAGCAAGGTGTGAATCGTCCGGTTTTTCTGCACACTCACCGCTATTTCTTACTTTAGCCATCGTGGTGGGTATGTGGTCATGTCTCCCGGAGGTTTTAGTTTGTATTCCCCTGATGTTCAGCGACGCTGAGCATCTTTTCATAGGTCTCTGCACCATCCTCCTGGCCTCTTCAGTGAGATCTCTGCTCAGGTGTCTGCCCATTTCTAATGGAATTGTTTGTTTGTTTTCACTGTTCGGTTCTGAGGATTCTCTAGATGTCCTAGATCTTAGTCCTTTGTCACAGATGTGGTTTATAAATATTTTCTCCCCATCCATAGCTTGTGTTTTCATCCTTTTAACAGGACCTTTTTTTTAGAGCACGCATTTTTAACTTCGATGAAGTCCAGTTTATCAAATTTTCCTTTTTTTTTTTTTTTTGGATTGAGATTTTGGTGTCAAGTCTGAGAACTGCGTGCGTAGCCCTAAATCCTGAAGATTTTTCTCCTATTTTTTGTTTAGGTTTTATAATTTACATTTTACATTTAAGACTGCAACTCATTTTGAATTAATTTTAGTGTGTGAGACTTAGGTCAGGGTTTATTTTTTGGTCTATCGATATCCAATTGCTCCAGCACCATTTGTTGAAAAGGCTATCTTTCCTTCATTGCTTTTGCATCTTTGTCAAAGTTGGAGCAGGGTGTGATGTCTCACATCTATCATCCTAGCACTCTAGGAGGCTGAGGCAGGAGGATTGCTTGAGCTCAGTTCATGGCCAGCCTGAGCAAGAGTGAAACTCTGTCTCTACTAAAAATAGAAAAATTATCTGGGTGTCATGGCATGTGCCTGTAGTCCTAGCCACTTGGAAGGCTGAGTTAGGAGGATCGCTTGAGCCCAGGAGATTGAGGTTTCTGTGAGTTGTGATGAGGCCACCGTACTCTAGGCAGGGCGATAGAGTGAGACTCTGTCACAAAAAAAAAAAAAAAAATCAACTGGGCATGCCTAGGTGAGTCTGTTTCTGGGCCCTCCACTTTGTTCCATTGATCTATTTGTGTGTCCCTCCACCAATATCATAGTCTTGATTGCTGTGACTACATAATAGTTCTTGAAATCAGATGGACAGATTCTTCCCATGTTATTCTTCTCTTTTAAAATTGTTTTAGCTATACTAGTTCCTTTATTTTCCCATATAAATTTTCTAATAATCTTGTTTGTATCTACAAAAATATCTTGCTGGGATTTTGATAGCAAATGTCTTAAACCTGTATATCAACTTTAGGAGAACTGACTTCTTCATTACGTTGAGTCTTCCAATCCATAAACATTTATGTCTCTCCATTTATTTAGATCTTCTTTCATTTATTTCATTAGTATTTTGTAGTTTTCAGTATATAAGCCCTCTGTGTGTTGCATCTTTTTTTTTTGAGACAGCTTCTTGCTTGAGTGCTAGAGTGCAGAACTCAAGGCCGGAGAGCAATGGCTCAATCATAGTGCACTGCAACCTTGAATGCCTAGGCTCAGGAAATACTCCCCAGCAGCTGGGACTACAGGCATGTCCCACTAGGCCCAGGTAATTTTCAAATATATATATATATATATATATATATAGTAGGGGCTGAAGTCTTGCTATGTTGCCAGGTTGGTCTCAAACTCCTACCCTCAAGCAGTTCTTCTGCCTCAGTCTCCAAGAGTGCTGGGATTATGGGTGTGAGCCAGTGTACCTGGACGTTAGCTCTACATCTAAGTATTTTATTTATTTTTAAATAAATAAATCAGTGGCATAGTATTTTTAATTTCAGTGTCCACATATTCACTGCTAGTCTATAGGAATACAGACAACTGGTTTTTATCTTGTATCCCGAAACTTCCATGAGTGCCCTTAGTTTTCTTGTAGAAAGTTTTCTACAAAGTTTCTTTTATAGATTCCTCGGGATTTTCTACATAGACAGTCAGTCGTGTCTTCTGCAAACGGGCAGTTTTATTTCTTCCTTTTCAATCTGTATCTTTCCAATCTTTGATTTCCTTTTCTTTCCTTATTGCTGTGGCTGGTACTCATGGTACTGAGTGAGAGTGGTGAGAGTGGACATCCTTGTTCCCAATCTTAGCATTTGGTCTTTCCCACTAGGTATATGTTGCCTGTAGGTTTTTATGTAGACACTTGTCTTAATTTGGGCTACTGTAACAGCAGTACCATAGACTGGGTGGAATGAACAGCAAACATTTCCTGTTCACAGTTCTGGGAGCTGAGGAGTCCAAGAGTAGCCACCGGCAGGTCTGGTGCCTGGTAAGGGCCCCTTCTTGGTTTGCAGGCGCTGCCTTACTGTGTCCTCGTATGGCTGAGAGAGAGAGCTCATCCCTCTGTGTTTATTCTTTTTTTACTTTTTATTTTTAAAGACAGATTCTTGCTCTGTTGCCCAGGCTGGAGGGCAATGGTGTGATCATAGCTCACTGCAGCCTCGAACCCTTGGGCACAAGGGATCCTCCTCCCTCATCTTTGAGAGTAGCTGAAACCATAGGCATGTGCCACCATGCCTGGCTGGGTTTTTAAAAAAATTTTTTTTGTAGAGACAGAGTCTTGCTATATTGCCTAGGCTGGTCTTGAACTCTTGGGCTCAGGCAGTCCTCCTGCCTCCCAGAGTGCTAGGATTACAGGGAAGAGCTACCACAACCAGCCTCTGTATCTGTTCTTATGAAGGCACTAATCCAGTTCACGAGGGCTCCATTTTCATGACCTAATCACCTCCCGAAGGCCCCATCTCGTAATGCCATCACGTCGGGGATTAGGGGGTCCACACAGGAATCTGGGGGTGACATTCGGTCGGTGGCAATGCTTTTTATTGAGTCAGAGAAGTCGGTCTGTCCTGTTGTCCTTGTTACATCCCTTTGCCCTCCACTTTTATAACACAGCATGCTAAACATTCCTCCATCCCTAGTGTCACCCATAACTGAGTGTTGCTGTCCGAGCCAGTCTCCAAGACCGTCCCGTGGTCCTCACCTCTGCATGTCATGCCCTCGTGCAGCCCTTCCCACGGGGAATGGGGCTGACCGGGTCACCAAGGGGACAATGTGAAAACGGTGGAGTGTGACTTCCAAACCAGGCCGTGCGTGGGAGGTGCTGTGGTTTCTGCCTCGTTCTCTTACCTCGTTTGCTCTGAGAGAAGCCATCGCCCTGTCACGAGGACACTCAGGCATCCTGCGGAGAGGTCAGTGGCAAGGAACTGAGGCCACTCGCCAATAGCCATGTGAGCGGGCCGCCTTGGAGAGAAATCCTCCATCCCCTGCAAAGCCTGGCCGACGTCTCCACTGAAACCTCCTGAGACACCCTGGGCCAGAACCGCCCAGCTGAGCCACTCCCAAATTCCTGATCCTCAGAGACAGCGTAAGATAATAAATATTTAGGGCTGTTTTAGGCCACTAAGTTTTGGAACAATTTATAAGGGAGCACTGGGTCACCATTAGAGATGCTGGAATTCACTGGAATCCAGCAAAGAATGGGCATGGCTCTCACACAGATGTCACTGTGCTGATGGGGGTGCCCTGAGGCCACCTCAGAGGGGGGCAGTTAGGCTCTCTGAAATATTCATTGAAACATCTAGAATGCGCTTTAGCCCACAGTTCTGCTTCTGAGGATTGATCCTAGCACACTTGCATGTTGCATAAAGCACACAACCTCAGTGTCCCTCCACAGAGGACTGGTTCCATCCATTGTGGAACATCCGTGCAAAGGAACGGGACAGCTTAAAAAGAGCAGTGACCGCCTGGGCGCCATGGCCAGGCTACGAGAAAGTTAACTCCAGAACGGGGCCTGGCGGGCAGTGATTTGATCATTCCCAGGAGAGCGGGAGGTGACTCAGCAGTCCCATTCCTGATAGCATCTGAGAGATGCTCTGATGCACGTGGACTTGGGCATTCACAGCAGCACTGCTTTTTAATTTTAATTTTATTTTTTTTGAGACAGAGTCTCACTCTGTTGCCTGGGCTAGAGTGCCGTGGCGTCAGCCTAGCTCACAGCAACCTCAAACTCCTGGGCTTAAGCGATCCTCCTGCCTCAGCCTCCCGAGTAGCTGGGACTACAGGCATGCGCCACCATGCCCGGCTAATTTTTTTCTATATATTTTTAGTTGGCCAATTAATTTCTTTCTATTTATAGTAGAGACGGGGTCTCGCTCTTGCTCAGGCTGGTGTCGAACTCCTGACCTTGAGCAATCCGCCCACCAAAATGCTAGGATTACAGGAGTGAGCCACCTCGCCCGGCAACTTTTTAAATAAACTTTTAATTCTGGAATAATTTCAGATTTACAAAGACATTGCAAATTCAATAGAGAGAATTCTTGTATACCTCCCACCCGGTTTTCCCCTTTGATTAACATCTTACTTAACTGCAGTACATTTATTAAAACTAAGAAATGAACATTGGAATAATGTTATTAACTGAATGACAGAGTTCATTAGGATTTCATAAATTTTCCCATGAATGTTCTTCTTTTGTTCCTGGATCCAACCTAGGATCCCACATTACATTTAGAAAAACACTGGGTTTTCTTTTCTTAAAAATAGATCTATTGAGATATAATTTGCATACCATATAATTCACCTATTTAGAGTGTACAGTTCAATGGATTTGAGTGTATTCATAGTGTTAGAGAAATATCATTACTAATTGCAAAACATTTTCATCACCCTCAAAGGGAGTCCCTACCCATTAGCACTCACGTCCCATCCCCCCTCCCAGCCCTGGCAACCACAGCTCTACTTCCTGTATGTGTGGATTTGCATGTTCTGGACATTGCATGTAAATGGAATCGTGTAATATGTGGTCACTTGTGACTGGCTTCTTTCACTTAGCAATGTTCACATCGCTTTTAAATTTTTATTGGAGACCATTTTTTTTGAGCAGTTTTAAGTCTGCAGCAAAATTGAGCAGAAGATACAGATATATTCCATACATCCCTGCCCCCGCCAGCACTATCACAGCCCTTGCCAGAGTGGCTCATTGTTACAATCCATGAATTCATGAACCCACGCTGACACATCATTTACTCAGAGTCCACAGTTTACACTGGGGTTCACTCTTGGAATTGTACATTCTATGGGTTTAGGCAAATGAGTAATGACATGTATCTACTTGTTACGGTATCACATGGGATAGCTCCACTGCCCTAAAAATCTGTGCTCTGTCTATTCATCACTTCCCCCAATGAGCATTGTTTATAATAGTGAAAAACTGGAAATCTAAAGATTTATCTACAGATGAATGGAGAAATACATTTTGATAGATTCACATAGCGAAATACTATTCAACTGTGAATATGAATGATTTAGAGCTACATCTGTCATCTTGGATGAATCTCAATACTATTGAACAAAATAAGCCAGCTGCAGAAGAATTCATGATTGCCAATAACTATCATAGGATTGATGATGTCGTGGCCAACATGTAATTGAGCGGTGACTGCGTGCCGGGCACGGTTCCCTCTCTAGGGATTGCTGACTTATTATGCATGCGTAGAGAACATTTATATAAGGTTTTAAATTGAGCACAATAATACTACATATTGTTTATGGAAGTGTGCGTATGCAATAAATGTATAAAAACATGCACAGAAATGATAAACACCAAGTTCAGGGCAGTGTTTCCCTCTGGGGCGGGAGCAAAGAGGGTGGAATCAGAGTGGGAGGAAGGGTCTTCGTACCTGTGATGTTTGTTGTCTTAAACTGGGTGGTGGCTGTGGGTGTTTGTTATTCTCCATCCTTGAGATGTGCCTGATCTATTTCATAATAATTTTAAAAAGAGCAAGGCTACTGCAGAACAGTGTATGGAGTGAGCTATATTTGGGTTATTAAAGTGATTCATACGTATATACTCGTAGATGCATGCACAAGCCCTGGAAATGATCACAAGGAACCCTTAATAGGTCCAGGATTTGGGGAGAGCCCAGGGGCCGGGGACCAGAGGTGGAGAGAAGATACGCCTTTCCCTGACACTTTTTGAATTTTGTATTGCCTGTATTATTAATTAAAAAATAATCCAACCTTATATTTATATATTCCCTTTTGCTTTGCCAGGCAATTTCCCATCTAGAACCTCATTCCCTCCACTAAGGTCCTAGGGCTCCCGAGATCCTAGTGTTTGGATGAGAACGCTGAGTTGCAGACGGGTTCCTGGGTTCCTTGCCTGGTGGCTAGTTCCCAGGTGAGGCTCCGCCTGCCCTGCACGAGTTCTGTTAAATGTCAAAAGCTAGTTATGGGGAACTTGTGTTTTTCCCTCATTCTGTTTTTATGAAATGCTGAGAATAAGCAAATCCATAGAGAGGTTAAGTAGATTTGTGGTTGCCTGGGGCTGGGGGCAGGGAGGGCGAATGAGGAGTGGCTGTTAGTGGGTACAGGGTTTCTCTTAGGGGTGATGGAACTAGATAGTGGTGATGGTTGTACAACAGTGTGAATGTACTTAGTGCCGCTGAATTGTATACTTAACAATGCTCAGTTTTAAGCTCTTTATATATCAGAACAACAACAACAACAACAAAAAACCCAATCAAACAAAAAAGACAATGCTCACTGAAGACACTCCACCTGAACACAGTCTTGCCAGTATCTGTCACCTTCCTACCTGTTCTCCATTACCCTTCTGCCCGGCTCACATTTTGTTCCTCCCTGACTTTGTTCCTGGCAGCACTGTACCAAACTGTGCACTTTCCCAGGCTGCCTTGCTTCTAGGGGTGGCTGTGGATACCACTGTGGCTGATGACATATTGGAAGACATTTCTGGGAAAGCACTGGCTTCTCTGTTGAAAGAGAGAAACAGCTGAATAGTCTTGCTCCTTTTCCTGCCTTGAAAGGGAATGTGATGTGTGGCGCAGCAGCAGCTATTGGTTGTCACGAGGTGAGAAGTTTGAGAGCAAGGCTGAAAGAATTTCAGACTGGGTACTGTTGAACCTGTCAGACCAAAGCCAGGGACCACCCACCTCTTGTCCAGCACATGCTTAGTGAGAACTTTCTGTTCTAGGTGCTGGGCAGTAAACAAAGGCAGACAAAATCCAGGCCTTCCTGGAACTGACATTTTCACGTCATATGAAAAGAATAAACCACTATTTAAGCCACTTTTAATTGGAGTTTCTGTTATTTGCAGCCAAATATATTAATAGTATTAACTGATACAACCATTTTCTTAAATCGTTTGATCTACTCCCAGAGGTGAGAGTGAAGATGTTTACATCTGTGTTAAGGTGCCCTGGCCACACAGCTAACAAGTCCCTGAACGTGGATGTGAAGAAGTTTCTGGAGCTGGAGCCCAGACTGTACTTGCCATACAAGTCTTTCCTATATCCGCCCCACCTCTTTGCACAGCACCTACCCGGTGTCTGTCCTTGTGTGCAGCAGCAGGACCATGGTGATGGGAACACCACGGCCTCAGAGAGCTGGATGTAGGCCCATGCTGTAATAGTAAAAATTGGAAATTATCTTACACATCCAACTAAAAGAGGACCTTCAAGGAAATTAGGGCGTACCCACTGACTGGGCTGTAGGGCACCGCTTCCGTGAGGGCTGGGGACATAGGCAGCCATGTGAGCCCGGCTTAGCATGTAAAGGAAAGCAGGGACAAAAGTGTACGTGCATCACGATTCAAGCTCAAGTAGGGGAAGATGGACCTCGGCAGACTGGAAGGGTTTCGCATGGCTGGATGCTAAACTGGCTGGAGGCAGGGCTGTGGGCACCTCTCTGTTTCTCAGTGTGCGCCAAATGTGGTTTTGTGGCTTTGAAATCCAAAACCATAACTCTATTTATTTATTTACTTTTTTTAGACAGAGTCTCACTTTGTTGCCTGGGCTAGAGTGCCATGGCGTCAGCCTAGCTCACAGCAACCTCAGACTCCTGGGCTCAAGCGATCCTCCTGCCTCAGCCTCCCGAGTAGCTGGGACTACAGGCATGCGCCACCATGCCCGGCTAATTTTTTCTGTATATTTTTAGTTGGCCAATTAATTTCTTTTTATTTTTAGTAGAGACGGGGGGCGGGGGGGGGGGTCTCGCTCTTGCTCAGGCCAGTCTCGAACTCCTGACCTTGAGTGATCCACCTGCCTCAGCCTCCCAGAGTGCTAGGATTACCGGCGTGAGCCACCGCGCCCGTCCGTAACTCTCTTTAAAGAACAACTTTCAAACATGTGCACTCCCAGTGGGAAAATGGAGTGTCTCACCACCCGCTTGTGACAGCGAGGGGCACACGGGTCTGAGGGCGCCGGCACCCTCGGTGGCACCTCTGCCCTGGCCTGGGAGCCCAGCCGCCGACTCCTGCCGCTGGGGCGTGGGGCGACCCCGGTCCCAGACCCGCCTCCTGGCTCTGAGATTGGCTGGAAGACGCCCCGCCTACTCCAGCCTAGCCAATCATGGGGCCAAGATCTTTGCCAGCGATTGGCCCACGTGGGGCACGTGCTTGGCAGGCCCAGCGTCCCCTGCGGGCCTCGGTCAGACGCGAGGCGCTAGCGGAGCGGCGGCGAGGCAGCCCGCGGTGGGAGGAGGGCCGCCGCCCGGCTGTGCCTGGGGTTGGGGACCTGGGGACGGAGGTCCCCGCTCTCCACCCCGTCCTCCTGCCCTTTCCCGCGGGGACGGCGCCTGGTAAGGACAGACTTCGTCGCCCGCGAGCCGTGGCAGCGGCGAGGGGCAGCGCCGGCGGGCGGCCGACCTGCGTGGTGGCCGGAGCCTGAGGGGAGGCGGCGGGAGCGCGCAGGGTGCCTTGCGTGGCGGGGCGGCGTCTGCCGCCGGGCCACCGTCCTGGGGGGCACGCCGCCGGGCCACCGTCCTGGGGGGCACGCCGCCGGGCCACCGTCCTGGGGGGCACGCCGCCGGGCCACCGTCCTGGGGGGCACGCCGCCGGGCCACCGTCCTGGGGGGCACGCCGCCGGGCCACCGTCCTGGGGGGCATGTCGCCGGGCGACGGCTCCGGGGCCTTGGGGGCCCGAGCGGCGGGACGTGCCGCACACCTGTAAGGCCTCTCCGGTGAATTCTCTAAGGAAGCCAGGCGGGCCTGTGGTCAGCTCTCCTGGCAGCCTGGAAGTTTCTCTGGCCGGCGCGCTAAGGAGGGCTGCGGTCCTCCCGGGGCTGTGGCTTTGAGCTGTTGGGAACCCTGTTGGTGCTTACGTCTTCTGAAGCAGAGGGAGAGGGCTGGACGAAGTCATTTGCTTTGGGAATCGGTAGTTTTATAGGCCAAGGCTGAGGCCTAGTGGAGATGACAGCTCAGGGAAGCCTGGCTAGAGTTTGGCCAAGGATAGAATGTCAGTCATCGCCCAAGGGTGTCTTTGTGGTCCTTGAAGCCTCTCCCAGGCGGGCTTAGAGCAGAAATGCATGCCTTCGCCCCGAAGCTGGGCACTGGGACAAGTTACTCAAAACGCCTGATTCTGGGAGGGTGGCTGTGCTCCCTGCCCGTCCTCTGTGGGTGGCCCCGTGCGTGCGGATGCCCTCTCCCCCTAACAGTCCCCTGGTACCACAGGGAGCTGTGGGGTTTGCCACTCGCCGAAACAGGGCTGGTCTGGGCATCTTTCCCTCATGGGGCCCATCCCTGTGTGCCAGGAAACTGAGGCCTGTGGTGGGCGAGGGAGAGTCTGAAGGGTTTAAGCCCAGGTGTCTGTCTCCCCAGGACACAGTCTGCTTATCCTGCAGCCACTGATGAGGGATTTAGGAAGTGCCCCTTGCCACACCCTGGCGTAGGATAGGAGAGGTGTGTAGCTCTACACAGAGGAGAGGAGGCGCCTGGTGGTATGGGGGAGCAGGGGACACAGAGCAAGGGGCAGGGCAAGTGGAGGATTCCCAGTCACTTCCCAGGCAGGGGACAAGGAGGGTCAGCATAGGGGCAGGCAGTGCACGGGAGGAGTCCCTGAGCCTCTAGGCAAGTCTTTCCTTGCCAGGCGTCTGAGGACTAGATGGAGGCCACAGGAGCTGCAGTGGCTGCAGCTGTGAGGGGCGAACGGGGCCTCTGGGAGATGGAAGGGCTGTCTCTGGCGTGGAGGGCTGCTGGGCAGTGCTATCGCAGTGCGTGGAATTGGAGGAGCTGCCCTCGTGAGCCTCATCTTCCAGAGGGGTGAGTGCAGTGGGAGGCAGGTGATAATCAGTAAGCAAATAAGTAAAGAAATAAGCCATTTGTGGGTATCAACAGGTACCATGGGGAGATGTGAGAGTGTGTGATTAGAGTGAGTCCTTCTCTAAATCTGGTGGTCCAGGAAGCCATGCAGGCACAGGGGAAGAACATCCCAGGTACCAGGAGGAGCCAGAAGAGTGGCAGTGTGGCTAGAGCAAGGTGAGGAGGGCAGGCAGGGGCCCATGTCTCTCAGGATGGGGCAGAGCTTAGTCAGCTGTGGCTTACGTTTCATGCTATGCGCAGCCCTCTTATTTTGTGGTCTTCTTTCCTCCCATCATAAGGAGCCACCACACTCCCCACTTAGTGCTCCTGGCTGCTGCTAGAGAGAGCTGGTCACATGCCTGTGAGGGGGAGGGGAGCTGGTCTTTCCCAGCAAGCCTGCGGGGTGCTAAAGGTCTCAGGCTGTGTGGTTTTCTCTTGGCCCCATGTCTCTGTCAGGGCCTTTGTAGTCACATTTTATAAACTCCTGCTTGAAAACGGAGCCTTTATTTTTAGCCTGCCCAGATGGCAGGCTCCAGGCCAAGGAAGGCTGCTGCTGCTCCTTGCCTTTGGCTTTAAGTAAAGCTTCAGAGCTGTGTGGGTCTGTTGTGCTTGTTTCCAGGCTCCTTCTGTAACCGTGGGCTCCTTATCTCATCCTTCATTTGCTTGGCCTCTCTCCTCTGCCACTGAGGGTAAGAGCAGAGGGAGAGGAAAGGGCTGCCCCGTTTTATAATAACTGGCAGAGGAGGCTGTGGGCTGGGGGAGAAAACACCATCATCTGGGTCAGGAGCTGCGCCAGGTGTCTGCGGTTGCAAGCAACAGAAATGGGCTCTGGCTGACTTAGGCCACAAAGGAACACATTGGGAGTGTTCTGGGTCATTCACAGCCAGGAGGGAAGAGTTTAACAGGAGGGAAAGATGGGGCCCAGGGCAGCTCTGCTCCTGTGGTGAGGACGCAGTCTTCAGAGTGACTTGTTCTAGCTGCTTGTAGGCCACAGGGTATGGCATCTGGTTCTTGGAGCTTCAGTTTCCTCATCAGTAAAGGGGATAATCACTGTGGTGATAGTTACCTCATGAGAATTAAAGCAGATGCCACACGTCACATGCTCTCTAAGCCATGGAGCCTTTGACAAATGTTAGGTCCTTTCTCTGAAAATCAGAGGTTCCCTAGGCCTTGCTTATCCTGATCTCAGTTGAACAAATTAAGGTAACCAGATTCCCACCAAGTTAAGTCTCCTTTTTCCACAACTCTGAGGTCCTTTAGCCAGGGGGCGCCTGCACCTTGCCCAGCCTCCTGAACCCCAGGCCCTGTGCAGATGGCTTCTGAAGGGGGCAGGGAGCGGGAGTGGCCCGTCAGCAGGACAGATTCTGACCCAGCAGCGGATCCCAGGACACCTGATTAGGTTCTCTCCTACAGACTTAGGGCAGCTGTATGGCAAACCCTTCTCTACTTGCTGTGAACCTTGGCAAGACTTAAGATTCCTCATCTGTGAAGTGGGGCTCTTAGTTTCTACCTTGCAGAGCTGTCAGATACTCCATGGGTCAGTACTCTGAACAGGCCTGGCACATGGCACTGACTTCTGTTCCCAGCCTGTACTACCTCTTGGGCTCACACACAGACCTAAGTTGACATCTGCCTTGTGCTTGTGTGCTCCTCCCACGCTCTGGGGTTTGGAGAACACATTTAATTCCGTTTCTGTAGTCCTTGGGCAGGGAAGACTACAGGTGGGCAATGGCACGATGGCTTGCCTTCTAGGAGCCCCAGGACAGGGGTGCTGGTCACCAGATGCAGGTGGCTGATGAGTTATCTCCACACTCAGTCTGGCTCACTGAGTAGACTGGCTAAGTCTGTTCCTACGATCCCCACCTCATATAGGGCCCAGTGGCCACAGGCAGTGTTCCAGCTCACCTGTTGACTCTTGGACACGTGCCACATACTTTGAGCAGAGGCAATGGCATGTGGCTGAGAAGCCCTGACCACCTCTCCCTGACCACCCCTTCAGATTCTTGGATCACTGGCTATGTCTGTTGCCTGAAACTGAAAAATCCGGATATCCCGTTGACTTCTGGCCTGGCGAATAGCACTGTTGGTACTGGCGAGGTCACCAGGCACAGGGTAGAGTTCCACATCTGAGCAGCTCCTTGCTCCCTTGAGTTATGTGTGGCAGGACAACTCAAGGACATGCTGACAGACACGGCACGTGGTATTGCCCTGCCTCTAGGCATGTCAACAGCCTGAGAAGACCTGGCTGCTGCTGCTCCCATCTGGCCGGAGAGTCCCACAAACGTTCACCGCCACTGCCGTTTTCTGGTCCACAGGCAGACATGGGTTCCTGATGTGTGTGCTACACCCCAGGCTCATCTTTTAGGATGGGAAAGGATACTCGGGAACGCTGACATTTAACGTTAAGTGGAGTGCGATGGCGTTGAGACATTTCCTATGTCATTTTTCTTTAAAAAAAAAAAACATGTGTTGCCATTGCTTGTCAAAAATGGAAGTAGTTTTTCTATGATGAGCGCCCTCAATCACTAAAAACAAATATTTTGCATATTTTTAACAAAATGTGAAAATGATCAGTGCTGCTGACTTGGGTAAGCATTACCAACAAGTGCCACCAGGGGACGACACAACACAAGGGAGGAGGATCTGAAAGCCCAGGACTCTGGGTCAGAATGTTTTAATTAAATGAAAATACTGAAGTGGTATAGTAGAGAGTACTTTTAATGGAAAATTAATTGATAACACAATGTTATTTCAATTTACTTTTATTTTTAACTTAAATGACTGTGTATATTCCACAGTCTTATGATGAGAAAGGCTTCAGAATCATGTCTAGGTCTTCTCAACATTTCATATCGAATTGTTTTTTTCTTTACGATGTGCATTGATATGGGCTTCTCAGTTCAGAAAACAAGGCACTATAACTATTTTATTAGCTACATTAATACATTGAAGATATATTTATCCTTTCATTAAATATACAGCATTTGAATACAATATGGTTTTATGCAGATCAGGTTCAAAACACCCAAGGCACACACTTTATTTTTTTCCTTTTTTTTATGTATTTATTTGAAGGCTCATATTAAAGTTTCAGAATTGCTATGAACAGAGAGTTCCAGAGTAGAAGCAATGGACAGTGATTGTTGTAATTTTAAACATGAAATGCTAAAGACTGTGAAATGTAGAAACATGTTACAGGAACAATAAAGAAACAACATCACTGATACAGCATGGATTAAAATTGAAATGATCAGATCTTCTGAAGTCTGAGAAACAAGTTTGGAAATTATCCGATTTCCCACAAAGCCCGGGCAGTCCTGTGTTGCATGCAACTGCTGTGGTCACCCAGCCATGGTGGACTTTTCACCTACTTGCGTGTGTTCGTGTATATCTACAAATACAGAAGCACATTCCAGTTCACTAGTTGTTAAAATGCCTCAAATAAAGTTCAAGTAGAAGAAAACATCTTCCAATATTTTTCCCCCAATAAGACAAACTAATATCTTCATCTAGGAAAGAGGTCTGGAAAAAAACCATTGGACAGTAAAATTTGGGGACATGTTAAGGTTTGGGAGAAGCTATTGGATAGTGAGGCAGGAGGGCTTTGTAAAATATAAAAGATAAGTGGATTCAAATTTTTCATGAACATGGAAACATACTGCTCAAACTGCTGCTCAAATGGAGAATGTGCCAAAATAGAAGAAACCATTCAGGAACTAAAGACAACAAGTTTTCACTGATGAGGCCAAAGAAGAGGTTCAATGTTAAAGTTAAAATTTGCTTCCCCAAAGTGGAAGGGGTGGCCTATGTCTTCCTGGCTCAGTTCTTTGCCAAAAGACACAAGTGCTCTCTTGCTCCAAGCCTTAGTACCTTGTTTGCTTCTCAAAACATTGTTAGATTTATGTCAAGCAGAGAGGCTTCCCAGTTCTGCAACTCCCATGGCTAGAAGGCAGCCAGCTGGGGATGAGGGTAGCCCTATACTCTGAGGAGAGAGACCCAAACCTGGCTTACCTCCGTGGCATCCCTACTTCCTCCCCAAAACAAAAAGGAAAGCTGATTCTGACATTTTTCACAATTCTGAACTAATATACATGTTTCCATTTATACATTGAGAATACTTTAAGGAAATGGAACCAAGGCATATTTTTAGCTCAGTGGGAGGAGCATTTTCACTCTTTGATGAAAGATATTATCTGGTCAGTTTTATAGAGGTAAAGCCGGCTATGATGCTTCAAATAACCTACATTAGATTGCAAGTTTGGCAACTTTTTGTTTGTTTAATTCAGACAGTTTTTACTGTTTGCAATCAGAACCACAACCTTAGTGCAATAGTATATTTATTTTTTTACAGTAATTTTGGTTGCCATACAAGAGATTAAAGGATTGGGAGAAAGTGCAAATTACAGGAGCTTGGTTTTGTTTTTGTTTCTTTTTTAATAAAGTCTAAAAAGAATAAAAGCACAAAAGTAACAGCAACATAGATAATGCGAACACGTGTTGTTACACAAACTATAGTGTGAAACATATTAGTATTTAAAAAACAAAAAAAAATTGTTAATGGGAAAATCAATATTTGTGGCCCACACACAAAAAGTCATTGCCAGATCAATTGGGTAATGCTTGTTCAATAACTGAGAAAAAAATCCACCATTTTATTAACTAAAGTATCACAAATAATTCACTTTGTGATATGTAAAGTTCAGCAAATCAACAGTCACATTGAGTCATTTTTATATTATATGAATTAACTTAAAATGTGCACAGACACCCTGGAGAAGGTATCTTGGCAGGTATACATAATTTACATCTTTATAGATTTGGGTTTTGTATACACGATATTACAGAAACTAGGTATGTAAATGCAGTTTATTTAAATTACAGTATATAACAAAAGTTGATCTTAAAACCTGGAATAGTATTAACATCTTTATATGAGCAGTTTAACATTTGTCCCACCATTAAAGAGGGTAATGGAATAGGGCCTGGTCCTTACATGTCCTAGAGGGGAGAACAGTGGGTGGCGATTTGAATGAGGAACTATATTGCTCTCTGTAGCAAAATCAGCAAATAGAGCTAGAGACCGATTCATCTTGGCAACATGTTTATTGGTGAGTGCAGGTTCTGATAGGTCTTATTACTTTTCTATAAAAAGCAATGTAAAAACAAACTATTTTATCAGCTGTTTAGCCAGCTTGCTTCTGGTTAGTGGCATGTGGCTTAAAGTCTCTTAAGAAAGGGAGTAACAGCCAGCTCTCACCACCTGGCTGCCAATGTTTAATGAACCCAAAGTCACCATGTTGTGATTGGTTACAATCTACCAGAGGTTTCTTTTACTCTCCTCTTACCTAGCATTTTGCCTGGCACTGAGCACAGAGGTAATACCAATAGGAGGCAAAGCAAAAAGAGCCATGGTGAAATGGTGGGCTTACTAAATTTTGTACTGTCACCAAATGGAAGACAAATTAATGGCTGAACCACCATTTTTACATTTTTTCTAAAATATTGGGCAGCCCAGCAGGCCACCTATAGTATCTTGGCTGGAATTTCTCTAGAGTAATGTTTGTTCATCCCCCAATGGAAAAATTGAAAGTACACAAAAGTAAAGCGCCTTAATATTCAATTATTTCAAGTTGGATTGGATCATTCAAATATAAAGATTGACCTGCAAAACATTTTGGAACAGGAGAAGGTCTAAAGACTCAGTTTCCAAATCAGGGGCATGTAGCTGGAAAAGTTGTGTGTGTGTGGTGTGTGTATATTTTGGTTTTATTTTTAGAGAAACTGCTGCATTGTGAATTATAACCACTTTTGAAGAAATTGTCCTTCAATGATGAAGTTCTAGCAAAGATAGAAAATATAACACAGCTCTGCTGGTTCAGATGCATCCAAATAAGGTTGATTTAAAAAGGTCATACTTTTATAATTATTCCACAGAAATAGTATTATTAAATCACAAAAGTTTTTTTTTTCTTTAACTTTCTAGCACTGAAGTGGCACAAAGGCTGCCTAGTAGACCAGCCACTTTTTTTTTTTCTTAAAATATTGTGCTTATAAACTATCTGTACAACTATTTAAACTTGCAGTAAAGAAAGAGATTTTAAATTTCTAAATTTTATGTATTCATTCTAGAGCTGTTCCAGACCTAACCAGACACTTGGTCGTGAGCATAAAGGAAAAAATAAAATAAAAAAAAAATCATGTTTTATAATTAGAGATGGGCTGAGCTAGTTCTGAAATCATAATAAAACCAAAAACCTGACATTCGAGTATCCTCCAAATGTGGGAGAATGTGCTGGAAGCCTAACTGGATGTTTTGCAGCCCATGTGCAGTTGGTGACCTCCCTTGGCAATCAGACGTATCCTTGCCGGGAGCGGGCTGCAGGGGAGAGCCTAGGGTGCTCAAGGAAGCCTCGCCGGAGAGGCTGAGCCGGCTGTCCAGACCTCCCTGCTTTCCTTGCCTTACTCTCTGCTGCTCACCCTGATCCTGCAGCCTACCTGTGTTCTCAATCCTGGGTTGTGTCTACACTCCATACCCACTGGGTCCTCAGAGGACCTGCTGTACTGTTAAGACAAGCTGGTGGGGTTCCTAGACACCCAGAGAAAAAGGGGGAAAGCCCCGAAGTACCATCTTCCCTGGCCTCTGAGAGCAAAAGAACTGTCTCAGCAGAGATGCTCACCTGTGGCCGGGCTCAGAACTGAGGGCCCTGCACCCCCCCTCCCCAGCTCCCAGAGAAGACACCGTCTCATAGGGCAGCAGTGATGCCCATGTGAGCTGTGCATCTTCTTGTCCTTCATGTCAGAATAGATGCTCACCTGCTCTGGTCTTTGCTGAGCTCAACACACCTTCATGAAAAAGAATTCTGAGAGGCAGAGAACCCCTTTCTCCACCCTGGATGGATACTCCTGGCAGATAGCAGCGCTCGTCCTTGAGGAGACCTAGGACAAAGGCAACTGCACACTGGCTGCTTCCATGGCCAGGTCTCCTTTCCTTTTTGGAATCGTGACTTTGTGCTTTGGCTAACTCCATGTGACATCTGTTTGGCCACCTTGGAATTATGCTAATAGATTTGCAGAAATAAAGAAAGCTAAGCAAAGCTGGGCACGATCCCATTCAAACTCCCCACCACTGCCAAGAACTTCATGGCCAAAGAGCCATGGATACTCATCACAGGATGAGATGGGGTAAAGAATCTGTATAGGGAAAAAAGTTTCTCTACCTTTCAGGCCCAAGAAGGGGCACCAGACAGACACATCTGGGAGCATCTCACTGCAAGCAAAGTGCAGGAGGCAGAAAGGAGCAAGTGAGCATCGGGTGTCCTCTGAGAGGCCACAGGACTGAGGAAGGCCTCGTGCTGGGGCCTAGGGTAGTGAGAGCTGCCCGGAACGCAGAGGAGGGAGGTCTCAGGAGGTATCTAGAACACACTGGTGTCTGCCTACAAGAGCAAGGATCCCGTGCGAAATCGACGGGGAGCTTCTTGGACCCGGCAAGTGAGGTCACCCGCATGCTGGGAGGCAGGCTGGGAATCTCTCTCTATGCTAGAAAAACACTCTCTCCTTGTCCCCTGTTTGATAGAAACTGCCCAAGAAACCCCTAGAGAGCTGAGGGTCTCAAGGCCTCTGCTCAGCCACACCGTGGACACACACAGTATTACTTTGGGTACCAGGAGACAAACCCATGGAACGGGGTTGATGCTCATAGACTTGCCTGGCCATTCTAGTATTTCAGTGCAAGCCCATCTCTACTTATAACAAGAAGTCTATAAAGGTAAAGCGCAGCCATCCTTATCTGTCAAGCAGCTGTTTCAAAGCCCTTTCTATGTTCATTCTGTGCCCAACTCGAGTCACCCCAAGGTCGATTAGGTCTTCCTTCTGAAGGTTTGGTAAGTGACTGCCATCGATCTCATTGTCCATGAAGGTCTCTTTATGTTCACCCAAGTTTAGACTTTCCAGCCAATCTGCCACATCTGGTTTAGTCCACAGGTGGACAGGTTTAGTTGTAAAAGGCTTATTTGAGATTGGCTGTTGCAGTATCGAGGGAGATGGCGACCTGCTGCGTCCCACTGGGTTCAAGCCAAATAGGTCCCCGGAGGGGGGCTGGCTCGGAAGGCTAAAGACATCTGAGAGAGTGGGAGAAGGAGAGGCAGCAGCAGCGGACAGAGGGGCAGGCAGAATCTCTTTGTTCATCTCTGTTGGCGAGACCACAGGGCTCGGGGCACGTCTTGTTCCTGAGGTCCTACTTTCATAGTCATGGGGCCGGCTCTGCAGGGTGATGGGCTGGGAAGTGCCAGGGCGGACAGTGAAGGTGACTGTCGTGCTCCGTGTACCTGAGACGGTGCTCATGACCTCTGGGCTTCTGAAACGGCAACAACAGAAAATCATTACAAGGCAGGTTACTGAGCCAGCTTGGCAGTATGCAGATCACCGAGGAAGGTAAGGAGGACACCCAGACCACACCAGAGCATCTAGTGGCAGATGTGCTCACGTGGCAGTGAGCGAATGATTTGCCATGCCAGGACGGGGAGGAAAGGAGCAGGGGCAGAGTTCTAGGGAGACACCAGGCAGCCCACTCCCCTGAACCCAGGATGGAGGTGCTGGGTGGGTGTGCCTGGCTAGGTGGGAGGGGAGGGCCTGCTGGAAGGTGGCCAGTGAGGCCCTTGTAAGGCTCAAATAGGACATGAAGACAGGGCCAGAATGGAGTCCTGTCCTGAGTGGGACGTGCCCAGTGACCTCATCACTACCCCTTGAGGAAACAACATGCCCCATGTCAGCGAGCAGGAGGCACACCCTTGAGGAGAGAGCCTCTTCTCAACTGCCCAGCCATCCTCCGCCTGTTGGCTGGAATGGACAAGTGCAGGGTGGGACGTCCCCAGGCCCTCTTTCAGTAAGTGGAAAGCCCCATGGCTACCTGGGGCACTCAGGGTTTTCTAGGTGATTTTTAGCCCCTTTCCTGGGAAAGATTCATTAGTAGGATATACAATCCTTATCAAAAAGCAGAACTCCGAAAGGAGCCCAGTTCTCCCAGTGGCCATGGCAGTCCTTGGCAGTCCCCTGGGCCCCTTCTGCTCTGGTTGAGCAGGTAAAATTCCCGGAGCTGGAGAGGGGACAGGCTTAACTCTAGGTCCAACCTTGACTGGCCCCAGTGAGGTGGCTGGATGACTTCTGTGGGGAGGAGGTCACAGCTCAGTGCTGGAGAAGTCCCTAGTCCCCACGCTCACCTATGTGGGGATGGTCTTTTCATAAACCACTCCCCCATTGGTTTGGGCCAAGGCCCAATGGCAGGCTTTCTTACCACACCAGAGAGGATCCCCCCACCCCGGGGCTGGTGCACATTCTGCTCTCTCCAGATGGAAGGCATGTCCATCCCACTGGCTCTGGGAGAGCCAAAGCCACTGGGGAGGCACAAGAGCAAGTGTGTGTCTCTTGCCTTTTGGGCTCATTCGCATGGATGTGGATAGACTACCCACCCCCTTCTGGAAAGATCCATCTTACCACAGCCCCTCCTCAGGATCTGGACTCGAGAGATGTCTCTTGGAGCCCTGGCTCTGCCAAAGACCAGCCCATGAGCCTACATGTCTTCATTTATAAAATGGGCTCCTTCCCTTCTCAGTGGCGGGACAGCTGGGTGAGGGGCGGCACTGGAGCGGCACCGTGGCTGTGAGTGATGGCGGGTGGCCGCGGCGCCTCAGTGGAAGGCTCGTGGATGGAGGAGTGCTCCATCCATGTGTGGGGAGACTCCCCAAGGACAAGACTGAAGCCCTGCATGTCTGCTATCAGCCGGTCTTGTCATTTTGCATCGCAGTTGTCATTGGGGATTAGCAGCAGTTCTCAAAGAGGAGCCCACAGACCCTTCATAAAAGTCACCCAGGACACTGGTCAAGTGAGGACTCCTGAGCCCCTCTCGAACCAACTGAAATAGGATGGCTGGGGACAGGGACCAGGTGCCTGCAATTAACCAAACCCCAGACATTCTGATAGACACTGGACTTTGGAAACCACTTGGTCAAGCCCTGGTTTTTCTTCCAGGATGTGCAAAAGGCTAAGTGGTCAGAACCTGTACAGAAGCTGATTGAAGGGCGTGTGCTGGAGATAGGCGAGGCTGCCAGTCTGGTCTGCCCGGCTCCCCTCTGTTCCTTTCTTTTGCTGCTGTTTGTTTTCTTTACCACTGTTGTGTATTTGGGTAAAACCACCAATTGGTTACCTAGGCGCCTCCAAGCCTTATGACACTTCCCCATTTGATGTTAGTCCTTGTTACTCCAAGTATGGAGTGTTCCACCATGAAAGGAAAGAGCAGATCTGAATAGGAGCTAGTGGTGTGGACCCAAGTGTCCATCCTGTCCTGAGAAGTGTTTCCAAGGGCTGGGAGGTGCATGCTGTCGGGCCAGGCACACTTCCACCCACAGAGTGCTCACATGCAGTTCCCTGGAGGGCTGGGCGTCCCCGGTGGGACTTGCTACCAACAGGGCGTTCCTACCTGGAGCCTGCCCCCCGAGGGGGTGCCAGTCACTGGTGGTGCTGGTGGACACTGTATAGCGACAGGTATGAAGCAGCCTCAGGTGAAACTGAGGACTGCCACTACTGCTAGGCTCAGTTGTTCCAAATTGAGAAATTGGAGCCCAGCTGGGCTTCATGTGCAGGGGAAGGGGCCAGCACTCTGTGGTGTCTAGCTTTAGATTCTCAGGAGAGAGGTGGGCTGTGGACACAGGATAGAAGAAAAAACTCTCTGGTGCTCAAGTAGGATCCAAAGATCTGCTCCAGTTCCAACCTGAGCAAGCTAAAACTGGCAGGGAGTGTCGTGGTCTGTCCATCAAGACGGCCTGTCTCTGTGCACCACAGCCATAGGTGTGTGCGTTTTGGGGAAGGCTCACTTTTTTCACTTTGGTAAAATAAGCTAAGATGATTGAAATAAGATGAGAAAGTTTAAGCCACTGCATTCAGAGGCTATTTGTGGTGTTAATTAGGGCCAGGGCCTTTGAGGAAGAAGGCATGCTTTTCTTTAAGTGGGAAAATATCCTGCAAGAACACATTTGCTAAGGTATGACTGGGGAGGGGGGTGGTGCTTTCTCTGAAGCTGATTTTGCTTAGTGACTGTGCCCATGACCCTGGCTCTGGGTGGATCCACTGAGGCAGCACAGCTGGGGAGCGGCCCTGTTGCCCATTCGGCCTGTGAAGCGGAGGCAAGTTAATTCCCCAAGTGACAGTGACTGCTACAAACCTGGGCAGTATTTAACAGTGGGTGTCTCTGGCCCAGGGGATGGCAGCAACACCAGCCTCACTGTGGAAATACCCCAACAAATCACAGGCACGGAAGGACTCTACAGGCAGGTGTGTGTGTGGGAAGTGAAGAGGAGGCTCTGTGAACACCTTCGTGGGCAGCAGGAGCGAAAGACAGTGGCACACACAAGAGCACGCGGCATTACTGCAGGCGGCACTTACTTCTGTTCAGCATGACCCTCTTCTGTTAACACCCATCATGGGAGCAAATGAAAATGACAAAATGCAATGACTTGAGACAACACTGCAAAATTAAGAAAGAAAAAAAAAAGCATCTTTCGATGGATGGAATGAAAACAGTGGTACAGACATTGGCTGAGCATCCGTCCAAGGCGGTCCCTTCTGGCGGTCCACTTTGAAAATCAATATGGGTATCACTTTCATATTTAGAATAGGAAAATAACAACCTTGCCTTCTTTAGCTTGGGATAATGTAACTCACTTAAAAAGAAGAAAAATATCCAGGAAGGAGTTAAGAAAGAGAAAATAGTGACATTGGAATGCCATTAGCCTCTGCCTGAAGCCCTCTGAGAACCAGCTTACTGCTAATTCCCTAACTTGGGCCTGAGCCGTCTTCTCTCTTCTGCAGCTTAGGGAGGATAAACCAACATTCCCAGTGGGGTAGGGGGGAGGCCACCCTACAGGGACGAGGTGACGGATAGCCAGCAGCTAATCACGGGGGCGGGCAGATCCTGGCCACCTGCTTGGGGCCTGCTGGTGCCCTGCCCAACATGGCTGCAAGAGAGAATAGCCAGCGAGTCCGGGAAGGCCAGTGAGGCCTGCGCTGGGCTGGCCCCCGCCCTCCTCCTCAGTGCGCAGTTCTCTCCTGCTTCATCACACCCATGTTCACTGGATCCTCCCGGTTGCACAGACCGTTACGTTGCTAAGCAACCACCGGGTTCCCAGGCGGAACACATGGGAATCTGATGCTCTGATTTAGAACAGACACACACTCACACACACCCTCTCTTGGACTATCACTCTCTAGCCTGCCTTTTAAATCAAATCCATATAGAAACATGAGAATTAAAAAAAAAATCAAGAGGTAATTGAGACACTCAGATGTGCTGTTATTCCATCAGTCAGTACAAGTTAAATGGGGTGGGGGAAGTAGATGTGCAGACGGCTTTTGCACTGTGCTTACGAATCCAGTTTGGCTCTTGGACAGTAACTGACAGTGGGCCAGAGCTGTTCAGCATGGCCCACTGGGCCTGCTCCTTCTGTCCCCCACACAGGCTGGTGCTGGGTTCAGAGTCCTGTCAGCATAAAATTCTCTCCCGCACACCAAGTCACACATCTGCGTTTTAGTGATGAGCCACCATCCTGCATGTAAGATAGCACCGATTTCCAAACTGCTCTCTAATTCAGTTACTCTGCCTTTACAGCCTCCTGGTAAGTGGGCCACTGAAGACTAGGATCTGGGGCTGCGGAGTTGCTAACTGGTTTGCCCAAGGCCTCAGTGTCGGGAGCGGAGTCAGCACCGCTCCCTTGTACTGTGCTTCATGTCCATCTTGGCAGCGGGGCTGTGCCAGCACTTCTGCATGCTCAGGCCTCGCTGCCATCTGCGGGCTCTGAGCACTGTGAGGGGCCCTGGTGTGTCTTCAGTCCTCAGTGCCTGGCCCAGAATGGGGGCATAGTAAATCACTGTCAAATGAACAGTTAAGGGATGTTATGTCCTTGTCCCAGATCACTTGGTTAAGTGACTTGACCAAGCTTACAGAGCCAGACTCAGGAGTGGGCTGGGCTGCCCTGGGTTCAGCAGCCATTCTGGGAATCCAGGGCTTCGTGCTATGAGGTTCATGTCTAAGATCAACAAGGCGCCCAGCTTTCAGGGCCAAATGGTCACCCTGTGATATGTTCTTGCCAAATGTGTCTCACGTGCAAGCATCTGATTGGAGACCTGACCTTTGATGTCCAAGGACAAAGTGCTCCCACCAGACTAGACTAGCCCCTTCGAAATATTAATCTAGAGAAAACACACTCTAATGAGTGTTCACCAAATTATCTACAATTTCATTCACTGACATTATCTTAACGTTTCAATTGGTGCCATGAAATGATAAAACCACCCTGACGGTGCTGAGGTTATGAAGATGTCATTAGGCAGCTTCTATTATTGAGTCTGCTTTGAAGTCTGTTCTGGGACCAGCTGGGCAGAGATAATTTTTTAACAACCCAAATTGATTTATTTTAAAATCAAGAGGCGCTCAGGATGACACTGCAGAGAGCCGGTGAAGAGCCAGAGGCACTGGGAGGGAGGGGACGCAGGTGCTGCAAGTCAGTGGGCACAGGGATGGGAAGCCGGGGCTTGAGAGTGACTGCTGTGGGAGCTGGCCCAAGCCCCCAGGCAGCCCAAACCCCCTGGCACCTGGAGTTTCAGGGAGGAACATCCTCCCCCAAGCCTAGCCATGCCTTGGAAGGTCCCTTCTGGACCCACCAGAAAGGCTGGTGATCTAGAGGGGACCCTGGGGGAGCCAACATATGCTGTGCCCTCTGATGGAAGCCACAGGGGACCCCCATAGCATGCACTCACTGCCCTGCCCTCCCCCCCCACACACACTGGGTGAAAGTGAAGCTGACCTTTTCCATGGATGTGTTGGCAAAGAACAACAGAGTACTTTGCTGTAAAATCAGTGTCTGGTATTTGTCAATTATGTCTCTATTTAGCTGGGGGAAATGATGCTTAGGTCTCCTGGGTTGTAGCTAGTTTGTTTTGGGTCAAAGCATATAAGCCAGGCGAACTGTGCTGTGTTTTTTGGGGGTTCTTGAGGCGCTTATCCCTGGAATGCACCTGCTTGTCTGTAGAGTTCAGGCCTGTGTCTGGGCTGCCCATGCCTGGTTTTCTGCATAGCTAGCTCCTTTTTGTATTTTAGGTCATTCAAATGTCACTTCCTTAAAGAGTGTCAGCTCCTTTCTGCACGTGGTCCCTCTAACCTGTTAGCACCTCTTGGCTCATTGGCAGCATTTGTGACATTGGGGTTTATCTTGTTCATTATTTATTGTCCTTTTTTTCCCCTCAAGAATTTGAGCTCCCCAAGGGAAGAGAGACCTGGAATGTTTTCCTTGTTCAGTGATAAATTCTGGGCTCAGCATGGTGCCTGGCACATAAGAGGCGATCAATAGCTATTTGTTGAATGAATGATTAATGACAGAGTCTGTTGCCTCACTTTGGAGGGCCCAGGCGTCCTTGTTGGTGTATTCTTCTTACTCTCCACCCCAGAAAGCAGCAGTTCAGCGAACTAGGGCACCACGGGGCGGGGCTGTGGATCCAAGTCTGGGGACTGAGTGTGCAGTGGTCTCCCAGGTCTGCACCTGGCTCCGTGACTTTAACCAAAACAAGTGCTCTGCTACTTGGTCCACAAAACGGTGAGAACACCAGTCAATGCTCAACACCTCCAGGGTTGTGAAAATCAAGTGCATCAGTAGATTACTGAAGGTCTTTGAAAAGTTAAAAGCATAGTTCAAGTGAAGGATTCTATAGTTGGGGCTAATATTTCCACACGCCCATCCTAGTATGAGAGCTCCAGGCTGTCGCTGGTACTACAGGTTCACACTCTTGACTCTGAGTTCCTGGGGGGAGGGCAGGGGCAGCAGAGCACCAGGGTCCTGGGCTGGGACCCCCAGCCAGCGGTACTGCAGGGGGTGGGCAGGGAAGCCCACAGGCTAGCGGCTACAGAGGGAGAGTCCACCGACTCTTCATGGAGACTCACACTTTTTCCAAACCACAGCTTCCTGCACTGATCTGGTTTGCGATTCCCTTATTCCCTTCAAGGTGAGATTACCTTCTGGGATGGATGATCAGGCTGGGTGGCCATGGGTACGCTTTTCCCAGAACCACTGACTGCATTCTTGGCAGGGTGTTTTTAGACTAGGCCTAAGAGATGCCTCAAGTGTTACGTACTGAAGAAAACGACTTGATTGGACTCCTTTCAACAACATATTTGTAATCAAGACATCTCCAAACTCCACCTCATCCCTGATTTCAGGGAAGAGCTTTTAGCAGCAGAAACGCATTCGTTGCCCAAGCTTAAATCAAATGCGCCCAGGAAAGCAAGGATCTATTCATTTAATTTTCTTCCGCTTCCCTTGACCCTACCCTGTGTTCTAGCAAGAAGTAAAAAGAAAACAACCCCCCAGAGTTGTTGAGACAGAATCCGAGGATGAGAGTAACTTTAAAAGGGTCAAGTCCAGCTGAGGTTTTTGCCCACTTAGCGAATGAGTAGCTACGGAACAACTCTGAAAATCATCCCTTTCTTGGGCAATCAAAACTTGTTCCTGTGGAAATGGGTTTTTGCATCACTGTTTGCCATTTCAAAAAGCATGGCCGGCTTTCAGTTTTCCCTGGAAAAACTCATTTCTTTTTCCTCAGTAGGAATTCCCTTCATCTAATTTCGTGCCTCATTTTGCCCATGGCCATTCACAGCTCTTAATTTTTAGATGTATTTGAAGGGGTGGTGAGCCACAGCTGGGAGCACACCAGGTTCTGTCTAATCCCAAATGAGCAGATACCAGGCCTAACAATGAAGGCAACGCCCCAGCAAATGAGACGTGCCAGGGATGCATCTGTGTCGCGGAAAAAGGGAGTTGAGTGCTGCTTGTTCACGAGAAAGACTAACACTCTGGGCTGGGGGAGCACTTCGTCACACCTTTGGTAACTGTCCTGCACCCACTGGTGGTTGTGCTGTCACTCCAACTTGTCCTTGTCAGCATCACATCCACTATGGTCTTGCCTCAGTGCTCAACATTGTGAGGTCATACGATCCAAAAAGTGAGGATTAGAGTGCCTACTTCAGTGTCCAGAGTGAATGACCTCCATTTTCATCCTCTGGCCCCATCCATAGGGCCATCCTATGCCTGCTCCAACTCTGAGTATAACCCTCAGCCAGTAGCAGGGAGGAATATACACGGCCTCTGGGAGCTTGGCAGTGTGGGTGACCCCTAGTGACTAAGCCTGCCTGCCTGTCATTAGCCCCAGGGTTACCAAAGAGCCACAGCACTCAGTCCAGCCCAAGGGGAGTTAGATGCCCTGAGAGCTGTCTTGCCCTCGGCAATCTCAGCCTTGCAGACGTTCAGTTAGCTAGTTGGCCCTTTCCTCCAAGGTGATCCCTGCTTCCTGCCAGTTAGGAGTTGACCCTGAGCCATTGCAGTTGCAGGGATAGTTCTGTGCCTTACAACTAAGCACCCTTGGCCCAGGGGCTTCATCACTCTGACCTTCTGTTTTCTTGTGTGCATATTGGGAATTGGCACAGACCCTGCCTCCATGGTGCCCATGGAACATGATGCCTGGCATTTGGTGAGTGTTTAGCAGGTGTCAGCTAATGATCTCATTGTAAGTGAGCTGCATTGTAAATAATAGGATGGCTGGGAAGTGGCTGTCCCTGGCAGCCAAGCACCAGTCCAGTTGGAGGTGTTCATGCAGCTATTCTCCTTAAGAAATCCAACAGGCTTCTGCCCCATGATGTCTGCTCTGAGCCCCTTCCTACATGGTGTCACCTAGGGAAATGCAGGGCAGGGAAGCCCTAGAGACATGTGCAAGTTGGAATCCTACTCTGCGAGCTCCCCAGGAGCTTGTCTAGCCCAAAAGTGATCAGAGGGGGTGAGCTATCCAGCTGCGTTGAGAGACAGGCCCATGGAAGAGGTCCCTGTGCTCACCAGGTGGGAGTGCTTAGGGGGTCACAGCTTGGTACAGGTTGCCCCACTGGCCCAAATACTGAATTCCTTCCTCCAGTCTCAGAATCGTGCCCTTCCAGCTCCATCCTTACTGTAGACATTGCTAACACGGGGAAGCAGGAGTCAGAAAACCTTAGCCTGAGTCCTGGCTCCATCTCCTACTGGCCACGCATGTGGACAAGCCACTTAGCCTCACTTAAAAATGGGTCTAATTACTACTCACCTCCCAGCTCCCTAGTCACCATAGGGATTATTCACCCATGTGAAAGTCGTAAAATGTGAAACACTGAGATAAGTCCTCTTATTTGTTATTTTCACATAAGGTAATGACTAAAGAACCATATCATTATGTAATGGGAAAGGGCAAAACTAGTTGGTTTTTAAGATTTCCTTGAGACTTTTGAGTATATAACATTGATATTTGTAGCTATGTATATACATATGTCTACCAGAAACAGGGAAGTTTTGAAGAATTTCTCTTCAACTAGAAGTACTACGTGAATGTCACAGCTGGCGGCAGGTGCCTCATTCAAAGATAGCGGCGTCAACGTCTTCTCTAACAAGGCTGCCCGTCAATACTCCTGTGGGAGTAATGGGAGCCATCCGAGTAGTTTATTTACATCCACACTGAAGATAGCTGGGAAAATTGTGGCTCTCAGCCTGCATCTCAAGACCCAACTGTAGTGTGATATCACTGATTAATGGACTTAGTTGTTTGACTCAAATGCCTGCCCAGCAGGAGTATGAAGAAAGACTTCATTAGTCAACATGATGAAACCCGAGATCAAACATCGGAGGGGGAGACCGGGGAACACTGCCGCCTGGGGAACAGCAAAGTGGCGCACGTCTCCGGCGATCTCGGGAGCAGATGGGGCTCCAGTGGGGATTGCCTCGAAGCTGCAGAAAGTGAGGGGCCCATTCCAGACAGAGCCTCAGACAGGGCCTCCAGGTTGGGCTTAGAAATGACTCCTCCTTTATTCCCCCTCCAGTTCCAATGGAAACAACTCAAACCCGCACGATGCTCTGAGTGGCTGCTCTGAGTGGCAACTTTGGACAACCAGTCCCGAGTGGTTTTCCCAGGCTTTTCTCCCTAGTGTCTGCCCCCGGAATGGGAGGGGCTGTCAGGGAGGAACGCATTTTACCCTGAATTCAGCAGTAAAGCCAAGGCCCAGCACCTCCCTAGCCCTCAAGCCTGCCCAAGAAGGGAGGGGGAAGAACCCACATGTGCAGATGCCCACCCATCCCCCCCCCCCCCCCCCCCCCCGCTGGCGTGGTGACTCCTGCAACCAAGCTTGGTTGGGCCTTGGTGCGGCTCTAAATGGCCTTTTAGGTGGTCCTGGCAAAGATGTGGAGGGCACAGAGGAGAGGCAGAGCTTCTCTTTGGAAGCCAAGGTGGAGGTGGCTTTGTGCGACCTCATTTACATGTCTGTACGAGGGAGCACCACGTCCTGTCAGGATGCCTGTGGTCATCACTCTGCTGTCCCAGAGTCCGGGAGCATGAGCAAAAGCAGCACAGTTACTGGGTAACAGATGTGGCCAACAAAGAGGCTTTACGGATCCCCTCTTCACGTCCACGGGGGCTGCTCCCCGAGGGCCTTCCCGAAGGTCAGCCCTGGACAGTGTGCACACACAGCACCGTGTGCCTGAGCCGACCGCGGGACTTACCTTGGAGCGAGGCTGGTGGACTTGGCTCCCGTCGGCGAATCCAGACCTTCCCCCGGCTTTGCCGATTTCTCTCGGTTCATTTGCTGCAGGATTGAGTTCAATTCACTAATAACATTTGCCTTTGGGCCTGAGAGAATTGGGCTTTTGACCTCTGTGATGTCGCCCCACAACTTAGAGGTCCTTGGCTGGATAACCTTGGCCATCCCGGGCTGGGCACTGCCCGGTGGGGGCGGGGGGGCGGGTGGGGGGATAACAAAGCTATCTACATCCTCTTCCACGAGCGCGTCTTGGTAAAGTGCATTGCTTTTGTGAATTATGGGCTTCATTTTTGGCTTAGGAGGTACTGGGGGTTTGTCAACCATAAATGCTTGCCCATCTGCATAGACTGTGCAGGTGTCCACGTTCTCCCCACCTTCAGAAGACAGGGTGGAGATGCTGGACACTGTGGAGATAGTGCTGGTCGTCTCGAGATGGTGGTCGCTGCTACTCCGGCTGTCCACCTCCTCAATCCCAGAGTCGGTGACAGCATCAAAGCTCTCAGGGGGTGGCAGGAATGAGGCAGGCAGACAGTTTGAAAGACCAGCTGGCTTCTTGCTGTCTGCAGAGTTGGTCGGTTGGCTGGAGTTCAATGAAGGAGACTGAGCAGTGTCGTTTTTTTTCTGCTTGACCAAGTCCGTGAGAGCGGGGACAGAAGCAGCGCGGTCGTCGGGGATATCAAAACTATTTGCAAATTCCAGGGGAGGAGGCAATGGCTCTGTAAAAATAAAATCCTCATCCAAGTCCACGGATGCCAGAGGGGGAGGAGGGATGCGGAATGGCAAAATCACCGCCTCTTCCATGGAGCCAGCCGCCACAATGGTTCTGCCGGGCGCGGCGGCGGGCTCGGGGGCAGCGGAGATCTGTAAAGCACCTTCGGTTTCGGAAACACCTTCTGGCACCTCAGACAGCGAGTTGTCCGGCTTCGTGTCCACGTCTGCTTTCTCGTCCTCTTCCTCCAGGGAGTCGTGCAACTTGGCAGCGTCCACGGTGTGGACCATCAGCAGCCCGGCCGACTTCTGCTGGGACGTGTCCACGATGTCGATGAGCATGTTCTTCTTGTCGTCGCCTCTCCGGTCCCTGCCCAGGTCAGTCTCGTACTTGTTCTCCGTCTCCTGACGCCGCAGGGGCCCCCGGGTATTCTGCCTGGTGACCGGAGGGAAGCCGGTTTCTGTGCTGGGCCTCATTTTGGTGTCGACGTAAAGAGGTTTGTTGAGGTCAGCCCTGGGGGCCTCCCCTCTGGGTCCCTGCTGGGATTCCTTCAAGGCTCGGTCCCTTGCGGAGAGGGCCAGGGCCAGCGGGGAGCTAGGGCCGAGCAGCCTCCCCGTGAGCGGATGCACGTAATTCTCGGGGCCGGCTGCGCCGCTGCTCTTGGAGGGCGCCGCCGAGCTGCTCTCAGGCCCTGTGGCTTTGGATGTGGAATTCAGTGGCCTCCCGGCCTCACCCTGAGCACTGGCCTCGCCACCACCCACGAAATGGTTCTCAGCCTCCCTGGGCGCTGTGCCTGGCACTGGGGACGGCAGCTGCTCGGCGCCATCCTCGTCGCCAAACCCGCCCTCCTCTGGGAACTTGGAGGGCCGTGTCCTGGGGGCAGGCGGCCCCAGGCCCACGTCCTCATCCCCCAGGTCTGTGGAGAGAAAGGCCGGGGAGTTCCTCCTGGCTTCCAGCCGCTTCTCTCGGTCGCGCACGGCCCCGGCGATGGCAGCTGCAAAGGGACTGCTGACGGTCAGGCTGTCGTCGGGCCGCAGCTGGCCTGGCTGCTCCGAGGCCTGGGGGTCAATCTCCATGCTGCTGCCCTGGCTGCTTTTGCCGCTGCTGCTGGTGGACGGCTCCTTCACGATGATGGTGGGGATGGGGATGGAGCACGTCTTCTCCGGGCTGTCCTCCACGTTGGACTGCTTCACCAGCATCCCCTTCCGCCGGGCCGGCTTGGCGGGGACGTAGACGGCTTTGCTCGCGATCTTCCCCACCTCCGAGTATGGGTTTTCCGGCATCTGGCCTCTCTTATTGCGGAAGGTGGCCTGGGGGGCGGCGTTCCGACTGTAGAGGTCATCGGAGTCTAGGGAGTAGCGGTCTAACTCTCTCCTGTAGTACATTCCCTTTTCCCGCATCATGGTGGCCACCGTGTCAGACCTCGTGGCTGGGGACACCTTGGCGGCAGAATTCTGATTGAACGCGGGCTTAATGGTCCCATAGACTCTTGGAGTTGGGGACTTAGGGCAGTTGTAAGCGGTGGGGGAGGGAGGTGGCGGAGACGGGGGCACGGACTGCGGCGGCGGGGGGATGTCCTCGGAGGTGTCCGGCATGGACAGGCTTCTAGTGAACTTCAGCATCGGAGGAGCCAGAAACTGTCGCTCTTCTTCTGTTATTCCTACAAGTAGAAAACAGTTTTAAATCACAACAATAGAAAAACCCCACTAAGTTCCTAGGATTGAGCCATACACTACAGATCCACAGACTCACACAGTGAGATGATGTGCACTTGTTCATGAGACACAGCACAAGCCACGATGCCAAGTGGTTAGTTATGTGGCCCATTCTGAGCCAGAAAAAAAGAAAGAAAAGAACTGAAAAGGCACTAGGATGCAGTGAGTGTGAGCTGCCGCCACGGTGCTCTCCCGGGCGCGTGTGCACGAGGGTGCAGTGAGTGTGAGCTGCCGCCACGGTGCTCTCCCGGGCGCGTGTGCACGAGGGTGCAGTGAGTGTGAGCTGCCGCCACGGTGCTCTCCCGGGCGCATGTGCACGAGGGTGCAGTGAGTGTGTGCTGCTGCTGCTGTGCTCTCCCGGGTGC
>VSMD01085441.1:0-42952 GCA_008750895.1 Mirza zaza
TAAATAAATAAATAAATAAAAATACATTAGCCGGGCATGGTGGTGCATGCCTGTAGTAGTACCAGCTACTTGGGAGGCTGAGGCAGGAGGATCGCTTGAGCCCAGGAGTTTGAGGTTGCTGCGAGGCTAGGCTGACGCCATGGCACTCTAGCCTAGGCAACAGAGTGAGACTCTGTCTCAAAAAACAAACCTATATTACTAACTTGCTGTGTGATTTTAGGCAATTACTTAATCTTTCTGTGCCTCAGTTTGTTCGTCTGGAAAATGAAGATAATAGACTTACAAACCTATTATGAGGATTAGATCAGTTAATATTTCTAAAGCTCTTGGAATAGTTCTTGACACATAGTAAGTACTATATAAGTGTTAAGTAGATAAAATAAAAATACTTATCCAGAGGAAAATTACTTAGCAAACATACTTAGAATGTAGCAAGGAACCAGGATTTTATTAGCATACAATTCTGAACACCTAAATCAGATGTTGCTAAATATATATAATAAAGTTTAGGCATTCATGGCACCATGTTTTACAGGCTTTATCTTTCTTTTTTTTTTTTTTTTTGAGACAGAGTCTCACTTTATTGCCCGGCTAGAGTGAGTGCCGTGGCGTCAGCCTAGCTCACAGCAACCTCAAACTCCTGGGCTCAAGCAATCCTGCTGCCTCAGCCTCCCAAGTAGCTGGGACTACAGGCATGTGCCACCATGCCCGGCTAATTTTTTTTTTCTATATATATTAGTTGGCCAATTAATTTCTTTCTATTTATAGTAGAGATGGGGTCTCGCTCTTGCTCAGGCTAGTCTTGAACTCCTGAGCTCAAACAATCCGCCCACCTCGGCCTCCCAGAGAGCTAGGATTACAGGCTTGAGCCACCGCGCCCGGCCAGGCTTTATCTTTCTAAAATACAAATCCAAATCTATCACTTGCTTAAAAATTCTTTAATGGTATCTATGGGCTTTAGGCTGAACTCTAAATTCTTAAAACCTGTTTCCTGATAGTGTTTTTCAAAAACTGAGAAAAAATTCATATAATATAAAGTTCATTATTTTAACTATTTTAAAATATACAATTCAATGGGTTTGTTTTTTTTTATCATATTCATAGTGTTGTGCAACCATCACCACTATCTAATTCTAGAACATTTTTATCATCTCAAAAAGAAACCCCTTATCCATTAAGCAGTCACTGTTCGATTCTTCCCTCAGACCCTGGCAACCACTGTTTAACTTTCTGTCTCTACATACTTGCCTATTCTAGACATTTTGTATACAGGGAATCATATAATATGTGGTCTTTTGTTACTGGCTTGTTTCACTTAGCATGTTTTCTGGATTCATCCATGTTTTATATTCCTTATAATGGCTGAATAATATTTAATTGTATGGATATACCACATTTTATTTATCCATTCATTAATTGATATTTGAGTTCTTGCCATATTTTAACTGTTACCAACAGTGCTGCTGTGAACATTCTCATACAAGTTTTTGTGTAGACAGACGTTTTCATTTCTCTTGCATATATGTATGCCTAAGATTTCTGGGTTGTATGGTAACCCCATATTTAGCTTTTTGAGGAACTGCTACCAAACTGCTTTCATGGTGGCTGCAGCATTTTTTCACTTTTATCAGTAATATATAAGGGTTCTGATTTTTCCACATCTTTGCCAATACTCGATATTATCTGTATTTTTTGTTAGTAGCCATCTTTGTGTATATGAAGTGGTATATGTTGTGGTTTTGAGTTAATTTCCTCAATGATTAATGATGTTGAACATCTTTTCATGCTGATTATTGGCCATTAGCTTATCTTGTTTAGAATGTCTTGAATAGAAAAATGTCTTGAATAGAAACATGTCTATTTAAGGCTTTTGCCCATTTTTCATGTGATCTAAAATTTTTTAAAAATGACAAATAAAATTTTTATCTATTTATCTTGTACAACATGTTATTTTGAAATATCTATACATTGTGGAATGGCTTACTCAAGCTAATTAACATATGCATTAACTCACATACTTATTTTTTGTGGTGAGAATGTTTACAATCTGTTCTCTTAGTAATTTTCAAGAATATAATACATTGTTATTAAATTTGCCCATTTTTAAATTGGGTTGTGGGTTTTTTTGTTTCTTTTTTGTTTTGAGACAAGATCTTGCCTCTGTCTCCAGAACTAGAGTGTGGTCATATCAACATAGCTCATTAGAGCCTCATACTCCTGAACTCAAGCGGTCCTGCCTCAGCCTCCAGAGTAGTTAGGACTGCAGGCAGTGCGGCAGTGTGGCAGTGCACCACCATGCCCAACTAGTTTTTTTTATTTTCTTAAAGATGGGTCTCGTGTTTGCTCAGGCTGGTCTCGAACTCCTGACCTTGAGCAATCCTCCCACCTTGACCTTCTGAAGTGCTAGGATTACAGGCGTTAGCCACTGTGTTTGGCTGAGTTGTCTTTTTATTGTCGAGTTGTGAGAATTTTTTTAATATATTCTGTATACAGGTCACTTATCAGATACATGATTTGCAAAAATTGTCTCCCATTCTGTGAGTTGTCTTTTCACTCTCTTGGTAGTGTCCTTTGATGCACAAATGTTTTTAATTTTGATAAAATACAATTTATCTATTTTTTCTTTTCATTGTTTCTTTTTTCTTTTGTTGCTCATGCTTTTGGTGCCATATTTAAGAAACCTGCCTACTCCAGGGACACAAAGATTTATACCTATGCTGTCTTCTGAGAGTTTTATAGGATTAACAGTTACACTTAGGTCATTGATTGATTTTGAGTTAATTTTTGTGTATGGTGTGAGGTAGGAGTCTGACAGCTTCATTGTTTGCATGTGGATATCCAGTTACCCCAGCACTATTTGTTGAAAAGACTATTGTTTTCACCAAATGAATGGTCTCGGCACTCTCGTCAAAAATCAGTTGAGCATAGATGTGTGGGTTTTTTCCTGGACTCTTAATTCTATTCCATTCATCTGTAAGTCTGTCCTGTGCCAGTACCATACTGTCTTGATTACTGTAGCTTTGTAGTAAGGTTTGAAATCTGGAAGTGTAAGTCCTCCAACTTTTTTTGTGGGGGGGATTGTTTGGGCTATATAGCGTCCCTCGAACTTCTGTATAAATTTAAGGAATAACTTCTTTTTTTTTTTTTTTTTTTGAGACAGAGTCTCACTTTATTGCCCAGTCTAGAGTGAGTGCCGTGGCGTCAGCCTAGCTCACAGCAACCTCAAACTCCTGGGCTCAAGCAATCCTGCTGCCTCAGCCTCCCAAGTAGCTGGGACTACAGGCATGTGCCACCATGCCCGGCTAATTTTTTCTATGTATATTAGTTGGCCAATTAATTTCTTTCTATTTATAGTAGAGATGGGGTCTCACTTTTGCTCAGGCTGGTCTCGAACTCCTGAGCTCAAAGGATCCGCTCACCTCAGCCTCCCAGAGAGCTAGGATTACAGGCTTGAGCCACCGCGCCCGGCCAAGGAATAACTTCTTAATTTCTTCCAAGAAGTAAGCTCTGATTTTAATAGGAATTGTGTTGCATCTATAGGCCAATTTGAGATCTTAATAATATTAAATCTTTCTGTCTATGAACATGAGATGTCTTTCCATTTTTTAGGTCTTAATTTCTTTCAACATTATCTTGTAGTTTTCAGAGTATAAATTATGTACTTTAAAAGCATATATGTCTTTCATTCTTTTTCAATCTTTTGTTTCTTTGTTTTTGTTTTTTTGAGACAGGATCTTCATAGCTCACTGCAACCTCAAACTCCTGGGCTCAAGTGATCCTTCTGCCTCAGCCTTCCGAGTAGCTGGGACTATAGCTGTGTGCCACCATGCGTAGGCAATTTTTATTTTTTTTTGTAGTGGAGGGATCTTACCATGTTGCTCAGGCTGGTCTCAAACTCCTGGCCTCAAGCAGTCCTCCTGCTTCGTCCTCCCAAAGTGCTAAGATTATAGGCGTGAGACACTGTATCTAGCTTCAAGCATTGTTTTTATTTACAGAAATAATTTGAGGAGAAGTCTGTCAAAATTTAATAGAGCTTTGGTATTTTTTTTTAAGGATTGGATTGGATTTAATAGATAAGATCTATAAGGCATCCACATCAGAAAATCATCTTGGTAGTTCTCTATAGGATTCTGGAAGGAGATAGTATCTGTGGTTTACCAAGTTAAAAATTAACACCTTTGAAATGGATTGGATCACGTAGAGGTTGTTTTTTTAAAATTTTTTTTAAAAGAAAAGAAAGAGGCCATTGTGGTCGCTCACACTTGTAATCCTAACACTCTGGGAGGCGAGGCGGAAGGATTGCTCAAAGTCAGGAGTTCGAGACCAGCTTGAATAAGAGCAAGACCCCATCTCTACTAAAAATAGAAAGAAATTATCTGGACAACTAAAAATATGTATAGAAAAAATTAGCTGGGCATAGTGGTGCATGCCTGTAGTCCCAGCTACTTGTAAGGCTGAGGCAGAAGGATCACTTGAGCCCAAGAATTTGAGGTTGCTGTGAGCTAGGCTGACGCCATGGCACTATAGCCTAGGCAACAGAGCAAGACTCTGTCTCCAAAAAAAAAGAAAAGGAAAGAAAGAGAAAGACAAACAAAGAAAGTAATAGTAAGGAAGCAGAGAAGAAACAGAGCTTTCATATTTATATACTAGATTATGCATGTGTTCAGAGAAAGAAACCAAGGTCATAATAGAATCTGTAAAGAACAAAAGTCCAGTTTTGTTTATAAAGTTGTTTTTATATATTGTTTATATGTTTATATATTTTTTATAAGTTGTTTGTATGTTTATATGTTTTTATATGTTTATATTTATGGACTGCATGGTAAGCTTCTTAAGGACAGTGACTGTAGTTTGCATTCTCATAATACCTGGCACAAGTGCTTTGCATCTGAAAGGATCTTTTTATTTATTGAGTGAATAAATAAATGAATGAAAAGAAGAAAGAAAAGGTATTGGAAGCCTGGGAAGATTGTACTCTAGTTATATGGAAACAAGTAGCAAGCTTTAGTTGGAATAATAATTGCATTAAAATTACTATTAATACAAACAAGCCAGGCACAGTGGCTCACCTGTGATCCTCGTACTTTGTGAGGCTTAGGTGGGAGGATCATTCCAGCTAAGGAGTTGGAGGTTAGCCTGAGCAAGAGTGAGAGCTTGTCTCTACAAAAAATAGAAAAAGTAGCTGGATGTGGTGGCATGTACCTGTAGTTCCAGCTACTCAGGAGGCTGAGGCAGGAGGATTGCTAGAGTCCAGGAGTTTGAGGTTGCAGTGAGCTATGATGACACCATTGCACTCTAGTTGGGCAGCAGGGTGAAACCTTGTCTCTAAAAAAGAAAAAAAAAATACTACAAATGGAGAACTAGGCCTTTGGCCTTTAAAGAATTGGAACTGTTTAATCTGTAAAGACAAGAACTTAGGTAAATAAGATGAAAATTTGGGTGGATTTGTTCACTAAATCCAGAATACTGGAATCCAAAAGTTCTCTTGAAGCTTGAAAGAGGCAGCTTAAGGGCAAAATGTACAATTGTGTTGTATGGTGAACATAAGTTCTCTTGGGGGACTTTGAATCTCTAACATGTTACATACTGAAAAAAAAAAAAACCTCTACATAGTTAAATTAATAGATAATAGGACTATCATGGATAGTTGGAAAGGTAGAAATATGTCCTTACTTTTATGGCATAGAAGATGTCTGGTACCTTTGTCAGCAAATATAATTTTTCCTAGCAGAATTTTCTTCCCTCTATGTTTGAGATGATTATTTTTTGGATGGGACTTAATGAAAAAGAGTTTTAAAGGTCTGTGCTGCACAGAACAGAATGTAACTAGTTAATGTGAGGTAATTGTAGAGCTAGAACTAGAGGTTTTTAATCCATCCTCAGGTCTACATAATAGCCTAGCTTTGTCAAGTCTTTTACTTGGCATACTTTCCCTGGAACTTTAATAGAGTGAAGTGGGGTGGGTGTGTGTGAAGATCACACCTGTCAACTTCCCCCCAACAACTATTAAATAAATCTTGTAGTTTTTAACTATGTCATATTGCAGGAGTGAATTTCACCTTTTAAATATGTCAGTGGGAAGTAGGACTTAGCAATCTTATTTATAGATTGATTTTTTTAAAAAAAGTATATATCTTTAATGTGCAGAAAGACTGCATAGAAATTATTTTAGCTTTTAATTTCTTCAGAGTTCCAGGAGCATAGTAGCATCTAAAATACTGACTCAGGACTGCTGTACATACTTGTATTATTGCTTTCATTAGTATCATACCACTGCTTTTTGAATAACTTTGTTAAAAGTCAAGGATACTTTTAAAACTTACTTTTTCTGTTGTGAATTTAATTATGTCATTTAATCATGAGATTCTTAAGTCCAGAAGAGATTTCTTGGGTCATTTTAGTCATATGATTGATATTCTTGAACACAGGAACTGATCCTTTTTAAATAAAAATATGTCATTTAAATGAGAGAAGCATTTAGATGACTAAACACAATGTGAATATATCTGACTACTACATTTTATTAATTAAAACTACTGTTTTTATATATTTAATGGCAGCAACATACATACAACTTGTTCTATTAAACATATTAGTTTATCTTGTATTTAAGAACATGTTGACTTCAACATTTTTCATAAATATTGCTAAACATATAAATATTTTAATAGAAAAGCATTTATAAAATAAAAAAATAAAATACCAATATGCACATGAGAAAAGATGTTCAGCATCATTAATCATTAGGGAAATGCAAATCAGAACCTCATGAGATGGCACTTTACACCTGCTAGGATGACTGTAATCAAATGGATAATAACAAGTGTTGGTGAGAGAATGGAGAAATCACTCACGCTGCTAGTGGGAATATAAGATGGCGCAGCCACTTTGGAAGAGAATCTGGTAGTTCCTCAAAAAGTTAAACAAAAGTTACCGTATCATCTGGGAATTCCACTTGTAGATATATACCCAAGAGAAATGAAAACATATATCTACACAAAAACTTGTATGTGAATGTTCATTGCAGCATTATTCATAAAAAGCCAAAATGTGAGAACATCCCAAATCAACTGATAAATGGATGGATAAACAAAATGTGGACTGTCTATACAATGGAATATTAATTTGGTCATGAAAAGGTACTGATACAGCTACAACATGGATGGACCTTGAAAACATGTGAATCATGAAAGACCACATGTCGTATAATACTATTTATATGATATATACAAAATAGGCAAATCTATGGAGGTGGAGAATAGATTAGTGGTTTCTAGGGGGTAAGAATGGAGAGTAGGAAGATGATAGTTAAAGAGTATAAGATTCTTTTTGGATAATGTTCTAAAATTTATTGTGATGATGGCCACACAACTCTGACTATTCTGAAAGCCATTGAATTATATACTTTAAATAGTTGAACTGTATGATAATATGAATTATATCTCAATAAAGTTGTATGTGAATATTCATATATACACATATATATACATGCACACACATTAAATGTATAGGAAGAGTTTAAACAGACAATTGCTTTCAAAACAATAGAATTTATATACTTCATTTTTTATTGCATAGAATTGTCTCTAATAAAAGTAGCTTTCCTTATGTATTGCTAGTAGGGATGTAAATGGTACAGCTGCTGTGGAAAACAGTTGGTTCCTCAAAAAAGGTTAAACATAGACTTATCATATGATTCAACAATTCGACTCATAGGTATATACATCTTGAAGAATTGAAAGCAGGGACTCAAACAGATACTTGTACACTAATGTTCCTAGCACCATTATTCATAATAACCAAAAGATGGAAACAACTCAAGTGTCCATGATCAGATTAATGGATAAACAAAATACATACATGTACAATGAAATATTATTTACCCTTAAAAAGGAATGAGGCTGGATGTGGTGGTTCACACCTAGGATCCCAGCACCTTGGGATGTCGAGGTAGGAGGATTGCTTGAGGCCAGGAGTTTGAGACCAGCCTCGGCAACATAGTGAGACCCCTCTCTATGAAAAAAAGAAAATCTGTCAGATGTGGTGGTGTGCACCTGTAGTCCCAACTACTCAGGATACAGAGATACAAGAGGATCACTTGAGCCCAGGAGTTGGAAGTTACACTGAGCTATGATCGAGCTACTGTGCCCCAGTCTGGGTGACAGAATGAGACCCCGTCTCAAAAAAAAAATTAAAAAAAAAAAAAGAAGAAGAAGAAAGGGGATTGAGGCTGGATGCCGTTGCTCATGCCTGTAATTCTAACAGCCTCTTGAAGGCTGAGGCAGGAGGATCCCTTGAGGCCAGGAGTTCAAGACAAGCCTGAGCAAGAGCAAGATCCTGTCTCTACTAAAAATAGAAAAAATTAGCCTGGCATGGTGGTGAATGCCTATAGTTCCAGCTTCTTGAGAGCCTGAGGGAGGAGGATCACTTGAGCCCAGGAGTTCGAGGTTGCAGTGAGCTACAAAGACACCACTGCACTCTAGCCAGAGTGACAGAGTAAGACTCTATCTCAAAAAGAAAAGAAGAAGAAAAAAAAAGGAAATTCTGATATATGCCACATGAACCTTGAAAACTTATGCAAAGCCAGAAAAGGACAAATATTATATGATTCCATTTATAGAGATATGCACAGAGATAGAAAAGAGAATATTGATTATCAGGGACTGTGGGGAGGGGAGGAATAGGAAACTGTAGTTTAATGTGTATAGAGTTTCTGTTGGGGTAATGAAAAAGATCTGGAAATGAATAATGGTAATGGTTGCACAACATTGTGCATGTTCTTTTTTTTTTTTTTTGAGACAGAGTCTCGCTTTGTTGCCCAGGCTAGAGTGAGTGCCGTGGCGTCAGACTAGCTCACAGCAACCTTAAACTCCTGAGCTCAAGCGATCCTTCTGCCTCAGCCTCCCGAGTAGCTGGGACTACAGGCATGCGCCACCATGCCCGGCTAATTTTTTCTATATGTATTAGTTGGCCAATTAATTTGTTTCCATTTTATAGTAGAGACGGGGTCTCACTCTTGCTCAGGCTGGTTTCGAACTCCTTACCTCGAGCAATCCGCCCATCTCTGCCTCCCAGAGTGCTAGGATTACAGGCGTGAGCCACCGCGCCTGGCCTGTGTATGTTCTTAATGCCAATGAATTGTGCACTTTAAAATGGTTAAATTTTATCACAATTTTAAAAATTATTATTATTATTATTATTTTTGAGACAGAGTCTCGCTTTGTTGCCCAGGCTAGAGTGAGTGCTATAGCGTCAGCTTAGCTCACAGCAACCTCAAACTCCTGGGCTCAAGCAATCCTGCTGTCTCAGCCTCCCGAGTAGCTGGGACTACAGGCATGTGCCACCATGCCCAGCTAATTTTTTCTATATATATTGTCCAATTAATTTCTTTCTATTTATAGTAGAAACGGGGTCTTGCTTTTGCTCAGGCTGGTTTCAAACTCCTGACCTCGAGCAATCTGCCTGCCTCGGCCTCCCAGAGTGCTAGGATTACAGGCGTGAGCCACTGCGCCCAGCCTAAAAAAAACTATTTATGCAAAAAACTCCTAATTTTAAGAGTGAGATATACCAACTTTGATTTGTAAAGTTAATGAGATAGATAATTATATGATGGCATGTAGAAAGACTGTTTTCATTTTTGCATTTAATGGGGTATAGCAGTTATCATTTATGGATTTTTTCCTTCTGTTTTCATAGAGTGTGAATTTCTATTACTTTCTATATGGGGCCCAAAATCTTTAGCTTTAAGTGTAAATGGGATGACCTAAATACTGCTAACTGTGCTACATTTTTGATACTCAAAAATTAAATTTTGACAAGGCAGACTAGACTACAAATGACTTTGTGAAAATTCATAAAGTAGACATATTAACCTTGTTTAGATTGGAAAATTTTTTGACTATAAATACTCATGGTTGATTCATTTTGTTGATTTCTAGAAAGCAAATGTTAATATTTAATAGTAGCAAGAGGATTGCAGTTTTCCAATAAATGTCACAGAATTGTGGCAGTGAGCCAGGAAGAAGAAAAGCTGCATTAGTGAAGTGAGATATACTTCTGTAGTTATGGAAACTAGAAGCCCTACTAAGTCTGAGTAAGGTGTTCTCTTTATATTTGTATTATTAATTAGACATTGGTAGGGATTAATGAGGACCCTGGATAACTGCTAGATTAAATCTAGGTGTAATTATATTCATCAGAGGGCCTGGTTAAAAGGCACTGTTAGGTAGTTTAGTACTTATTTAGTGTGAACATTAAAATGCTTAATTTATTTTTCTTTAATTTCACTTATGTTCCTCAACTACTAAAATACTGTCTTTTTAAAAGAATAATATTTTCTTAGATTATTGCCACAGCTGATGTTTTAAGTTTGAGAATAAATGAGAGAATAGGAATGTGACTGTTTATTAAAGTTAATTTAACATTAACCTATTTACCAGTTTGTTTACTGGTAAAATGCATATTACTGTGCACAAGTAGATTTTATGGATAAATAAACTGTATGTTAAGTTGATATTAGGCACTTTGGTAATTTACAGTAATTCTTATAAAATGACTTATGCTCTTACCAAGTCATAATTTCCTGATGGATAACCTGACTGACCTATAAGCTTAATATTTCCCCTTAATTTAGAAACCAACTTACTCCTAAGAATACTTAAGATGGGGTCTCTAATCAGGGTTGCCTATACTCATTTGGTGGAATTATGATGGTCAGCTTAGGGTGTCAAGCTTCAGAAGACAAATGATTGCTAATCCTACAAATAGAAAGGTAACCTAGAGCCAGAAAGATAGCTACTGAGGAATTATGTTCTCACCACATGTAATTGTTTACTGATTTTTACGTAAACCTAAAAGTGTATTTCCTTTTAAATTTAGATGTGTGCTGTTCTCTTATTTATCTGTACTAGGAAGTACTTCTTCAACTTGCTAGGCCACTTACCAGAAACATCAACTATCAACCAGTATAGAAGCAAACTGTGTTTTAGAATCTCCCAAATCAAATATATTAGAAATGTGACCAGGCACAGTGGCTCATGCCTATAATCTGGCACTTTGGGAGGCTAAGGTGGGAGTATTGCTGCAGGCCAGGAGTTTGAGACCAGCCTGAGCAACATAGCAAGACCCCCATCTCTACAAAAAAATAGAAAAATTAGCTGGGTGTGGTAGCACACACTTTTAGTCTCAGCTACTTGGGAGGCTGAGGAAGGAGGATCACTTGAGCCCAGGAGTTTGAGGTTGCAGTGAGCTATGATAGAACCACTGCACTCTAGCTTGGACAACAGAGCAAGACCCTGTCTCAAAAAAAAAAAAAAAAAATAAACAAATAAATAAATAGAAAAAAGTAAAAAATAGAAGTAAAATTTAGCAGTCCTTTATTGTATGAGTGAAATGAAATGGAAAAAGTGAACTATGAGAGATAAATTGTTTTGGAAAAATCATTTTAGATTGGAATCTAGAATATTGCCTAGAAAAGAGAGTCCTCCATTTGGAAATGCCAAATGACAGAGAAGTGGGTGAAAAAAAAATTCTAGGCCCTCTTCTATGTAGAACTATTTGAATATTTACTACTGTCTGGTTTTGGAACAAAGAAAGAGCATTACATTGTGTGTCCTTCTCAGTGTAGGACCCCCCCCTTTTCCTACTTCCTTTTTAGAAGCATATTGTTCATTTAACTTGTCCATTAACTGCACATTTCAGAGATCATGGATTTATAGCACTTCATAAAGGAACTGGATGGTGTGTCCTATGAGAAAAATACCATTTTAGCCATTCTGTTGTGGATGTGCTATATACTAAGATATGCATATCACATTTTTTCTCTAGTATTTCTGTTTGTCCTTCCTTCCTTCCTTCCTTCCTTCCTTCCTTCCTTCCTTCCTTCCTTCCTTCCTTCCTTCCTTCCTTCCTTCCTTCCTTCCTCCTTCCCTCCCTCCCTCCCTCCCTCCTTCCTTCCTTCCTCCCTTCCCTTCCTCCCTTCCCTTCCTTCCCTTCCCTCCCTTCCCTTCCTTCCTTCCTTCCTTCCCTTCCTTCCCTCTTTCCCTTCCTCCTTCCTTCCTCCCTCCCTCTCTCCCTCCCTTGCCTGGGCTAGAGTGCTATGGTGTCAGCCTAGCTCACAGCAACCTCAAAATCTTGGGCTCAAGCGATTCTTCTGCCTCAGCCTCCCGAGTAGCTGGGACTACAGGCATGAGCCAACATGCCCGGCTAATTTTTTCTATTTTTAGTTTTTTAGCCAATTTCTTTCTATTTATAATAGAGACAGGGTCTCGCTCTTGCTCAGGCTGGTCTCAAACTCTGAAATCAAACAATCCAACCGACTCGGCCTCCCAGAGTGCTAGGATTACAGGTATGAGCCACCATGCCCAGCCTCCTGTACTTACTGTTAACGAATTGAGGGAAAGAAAAGTTTCTTCACCTTGCTATCTCTTTAGCTAGCAGAGGTAGCCATGGGCACTTGGAATTCTGAATAAGTGAACGTGCCAGGTTGTTAATTCTGAGCACATCACATTTTGATTGCTAAAATCTTTAAATGTAGATAAAACCTCAGCTCAGAAACTCAAAGGATAAAATTTGGTAAAAATAACAGCATAAAAAAGTTTTAGCAGTTAAAATCATTAGGAATAGACAGTAAAAAGAAATATCCCTAATTTTTGTATTTAGCTAAGGTTGAATAGAAACTTCTGGTTGCAGAAGTTTAATTCAGGATGATTCACATCACTTTGAGTCTTCAAGTTAAGGCTGTTGAATTCCAAACCCAGGAATTAAAAAAAGAGAAGGCCTTATATGTATATATATATATATATTTTTTTTCTAAACAGCAGGAAGTTATTTTTCTTGAAATGGAAGTTCCTTACAACTTTGTTTCCTCTTATTCCTTCTCTGTATATTTTGTCTTCCATCCCAAGCATCTAAAGAACTCTTTATATTTGTAGGTCTTCTCAGTACAGATATTAATTAGTGCTAAGCACCAGCTAACTAAAAACTAGTATTCAGAATGAATCAGTGAGTCAGTAAATTGACAGATCTTGTTTCAAGGCAATTTTGCTATGGTATGCAACAAAGTGGTCTCCTAATAATTTTAGGTTTGATTATTTATAATGTTATTTAAAAACTATATTAGTCAAAGTTCACGATTTTTCAAATAGAGGTGTTTTGTAATACAGAGCAATTGTATTTCTTTATATTGCTAAAATAAACTCATTCAGTTGAATTTCAATTTGTAAATAATGGAAAGTCATTCACAGTTACTTTGTCTCAGTCTAGTTGATATAGGGAGAAATAAGTTCTTTTTTTTTTTTTTTTTCTTTTTTTCTGCCTTATACTTAAAAAAAAAAAAATTTCCAGGCTGGGCATTGTGGCTTATGCCTGTAATCACAGCACTTTGGGAGGCCGAGGTGGGAGAATCGTTTGAGGCCTGGAGTTCAAGACTAGCCTGAGCAACATAGTGAGACCTCATCTCTACAAAAAATAGAAAAATTAGCCAGGCATGGTGGTGTGTGCCTGTAGACCAGCCCAGGCAATAGTATGAGATTTTGTCTCAAAAAATTTCCAAATTTTCCATAATGATACCTTTCACCTCCTTTAAATCCTTTATACATCATTTTTGTCCATTACTTTTATAACCTAATATATCATAAAAAGTTAAAATTTGAATCTTCATGTAGTAGAACATTGTAACTAACACTGAAACTTTTATGATTACTTTTTTTCCCTGCCCAAGAGATAGGGTCTCATTCTGTTACCCAGGCTGGAGTGCAGTGGCACGATCATAGCTCACTGCAGCCTCGAACTCAGCTCAATCAAATGATCCTGCCTCAGCTTCCTGAGTACTATGCTATAGGCATGTACCACCACACCTGGCTAATCTTCTTTTATTTTTGTAGAGACAGGTTCTCACTATGTTGCCCAGGCTGGTCTTCAACTCCTGGCCTCAAGAAGTCTTCCCATCTTGGTCTCCCAAAGTACTGGGATTATAGGTGTGAGCTACCATGCTTGGCCTGATTCCATCTTCTAATTTTTTCTCATCGATTTTGATTTTATATTTATGACATCCTCTAAGTTCTCTTCAAGTTTTTCATTCATATCATGCATTGCAGGAGTTACAACAGGAGATATTTCTCTCTTGAGGTCTGATTCAATGATACATATATATAATTCTAAAATTATTATTTCCTTCATATATATTCTAAAAAAGAACTTGAGATTCGAACAATTTACAAGTCAGTATTACTATGTGCAGCAGCTTTTGGTGGTAGAGAGACCTACCAGTTACAGATTTCCAACAACATTAATATTATACTAATTATACTTAATTATGTAATTAATTTTAATAGCTGACATTTGTTTAATTCTTCCTAAGAGCCTGGTTCAGTGGATTCTTGGATTACCACATTTAATCCTCAAAACAACCACATGAAGTATAGATAGCATCATTACTTCTATTTTACAGAGAGTAAAACAGCCTAAAAGCAACTTGTCCAGGGATACATAGTAGCAAGCAGTGGAGTTGAGCTTCAAGTTGAAACAATTTGGTACCAGAACCACATACACACTCCCACTCCCTGCTCCTCCATACTGTGATGAATTTATCTCTCCCGCTTGGGTGGGTTTTGCTGATATGATGTATATTTAAAGTGTCTAGCATTGCAGTTGGTCCCTAATAGGTACTCAAGTGGATTTTCTTTCTTGGTGGGAAGAGTGATCCCATTGAATTAGGTGGCATTTTCCACCTGGTGTTCAAATAAGGAATTGTCTTTTTAAAAATTTTTATTGAGCTGAACTTTACATAAGTCAACCTTTTTAAAGTAAACGGGCCGGGCGTGGTGGCTCACACCTGTAATCCTAGCACTCTGGGAGGCCAGGCGGGTGGATTGTTCAAGGTCAGGAGCTCAAAACCAACCTGAGCAAGAGCAAGACCCCGTCTATACTATAAATAGAAATTAATTGGCCAACTAATATATATAGAAAAACTTAGCTGGGCATGTTGGCACATGCCTGTAGTCCCAGCTACTTGGGAGGCTGAGGCAGTAGGATTGCTTGAGCCCAGGAGTTTGAGGTTGCTGTGAGCTAGGCTGACAGCACAGCACTCATTCTAGCCTGGGCAACAAAGTGAGACGCTGTCTCAAAAAAAAAAAAAAAAAAGTAAACAATTCACAATGTTGTGCCTCTATCTATTTAATTCCAAAACATTTTCATTACCCCAAAAGGGAAATCCTGTACCCATCTCCATTCTCTGCCTGTTCCCCCTGCCCCGCTCTCAGCTCCTGGCATCCACTGATCTGTATTCTGTTACTATGGATTTATCTATTATATTTCATATAAGTGAAATCATAAAATACGTGACCTTTTTTGGCCTGGCTTCTTTCACTTACTATGTTTTGAGGTTTATCCACCTTGTAGCATGTATTAATACTTCATTTATTTTTATAAATGAATACTATTCCATGGTATGGATACCACAGTTTGTTTACACATTAATCCGTATCCATTGGTGGACATTTGGGTTGTTTCCACCTTTTGGCTATTGTAAATAGTGCTGCTATTCACATGTTTAAGTATGTGTGTACCAATATTTGAGTATCAGCTTTCAATTCTTTTGAGTATAAAAAGTTGGGGTTTAGGGGTTTTTTTTGTTTAAGAAAGTGGCATTTATTGGAGTCTTTAAAATTCTGTAAAATATTAACAAAAAAGAAAATGGAAAAGTAGTATGTAGTAAAGAGTACGACTGTGTATATTTCTCTCGTAGCATCTTGCAAAGCTTGATGCTTAGTAAATGTTAATTGAACTGTTTGATTTTGAGAAGCTTCTTTCTAATTCTGATTTTGCTGTCAACTATCTGATTTTGGGCAAATTCTCAATCTCTGGTTTTCAGTTGTTATATCTGTAAAATAAGGAAATAGAGTAAGTAAACTCTTGAAAAGCCTGATTGTTAAGTTCTCTGAAAGTCTATTCTCTTTTTTCTTTTAATAGGAAGGGTTTTTGTACTGCATATTTGTTTTACCCTCTGAAAGATAGATACTTACCAGCCTTGGCTATTGTAGGCAGTTTCTTTCTCTTTAAATTGCTTCTGGAGAGGGATGTATGATCAAGAAAGTTGAGACCACTTGCTGTTCCAGTCTTTAAGCTCTTGCAAGATTTCTTCGGGAAGGATTCACCTTTTGTCTTCCCCTCCCATTCTATAAAAATACCTCAATCTTGAAACTCCTAGTGCAGGAACTGAAAACTGAGATCCCTAGAAGGCACAGTGTAATAAAGATCTGTGAAATTGGCTGAATGGTGCTTTTGGTATCTAGAGAGCACACTAAAGGAGCAACTCCAGTTTTCCTTGTGGGAATATAGATTTAGTGTTTCCAGATCCTGTGGTTTATGAAGAGAAGCCAAAGGTCTGGAACTTTTATGTAAATTTGATTTTTAAATATCGACAACTAATTCAAAATGTTTCAAAACACTGTACAGGCCAAATGGACCACTTCTGCAGTCCAGGTAGATACTGTAGAAAGTACAAGACCTATAGAAAGGAAAGCTGTATATTTTGAAGTAAAATTAAGCATGAGGCATTTACCTGATTGCCTTTGTAATAAGGGAAATAATACCTATGGAATATCTCAGTAACACCTCTTTATTACATATGATTTTGAGAGCAGGAATTAAGGCTTTCACTTATGTTAGTAGCTCCAATTAATATATTAATACTAGTTTTAGGTGTGTTGTACACTTTATTGCGAGTGCTCGCTATTCTGTAAGATAGATAGGTATTACCACCATATTATAAATGAGACAACTGACACTTACTGTGGTAACTTGCCCAAGATCACACAAAAAATAAGTGATAAAACTATAATGAAAACCTAATTCTGCTTTGCGCTTTCGTTATGACATGCTACCTACCTCTTATTTATTCAAAACAATAAACTATTGATATACTGGGATCAGCTGCTTTGTATGATTGTAGACATTTCTAAGGAAGCCTGTGACTTTCTCTTTTTTGCCTTATGCCCATTCATTCACAAAAGGAGATTACAGTAATATTTGAAGTGCCTGCTAATCATCTGCTATGTATAGTTATGATTTTGACTTTCTGATCCAGCAAATGAGAATTTATGTGCATTCATTTAATAGTATTGACACCCTCTAGTACTAAAACTTCTATCCTGAGTCTTAATCCCTTAATTCTTTCATATGATATAATTGGTCCTTTAAACATTAATGGGTAAAGAAAGATTTCTTAAATGCCTTTTAAGCATCTGCTTCTAGAACATAGCCACTGGCAAATAGAAATAATTGAATTCTCTTCTAGAGCACAGTAAATCTATCCCACTGAAGTTTCTCAACTTTTTTACCTCATCATCTTGAAAATTTACTTTGGTCTTCGCATTCACTCTTTTCCTCTTCTCTCATGTCAGTGGAAGAAATTCCCAATCTCTTTTCTGAGGCAGATTCATTTTCCCGACTTGTTTCTGTGACATACTTTTTCTTTTTTTTATATTTTCCTACTCTCCTTTTTCATTATTCCCTTTCATGTGTTTGTTTTCTTCATACTAGTGGTAGTCAAACTGCTTTTAAGTATAATTTCTGTAGCGGTATCTCTGTATTTGATATAATTTCAAAAAGGGCCCTGGTACTTAAAAAGAAAATTAGAAAACTAATTCATTACGGTACTGTACTCCTATAACAGTGCTCTAGAAAAACTGCATATACAGGTTGAATATCTCTTATCTGAAATGCTTGGTACCAGAAGACTTTCACATTTTGGATTTTTAAAAGATTTTAGAATATTTGCATTAAACATAAATTCCAAACTGGAAAATCTGAAATGCAAAATGTTCCAGTGAGCATTTCCTTTGAGTGTCATGTCAGTACTCAAAAAGTTTTAGATTTTGGAGCATTTCACATTTCAGATTTTCATATTTGGGATACTTATCCATTACTATGCTAATCTCATTTTCTGCATCCAATTGTCCCTTAATCCTTTGTTAGTGTGTGTTCTCTAGGAAATTCACTTATGATTTCATAATTGTCAAATCCGATGGCATTTTTTAAAAATTAAACTTCTTGGCTGGGCGCGGTGGCTCACGCCTATAATCCTAGCACTCTGTGAGGCCAAGGCAGGTGGGCGGATTGCTCAAGGCCAAGAGTTCGAAACCAGCTTGAGCAAGAGCAAGACCCCATCTCTACTAAAAATAGACAGAAATTAGTTGGCCAACTAAAAATATATAGAAAAAGTAGCCGGGCATGGTGGTACATGCCTATAGTCCCAGCTACTTGGGAGGCTGAGACAGAAAGATTGCTTGAGCCCAGGATTTTGAGGTTGCTGTGAGCTAGGCTGATGCCACAGCACTCTAGCCCAGGCAACAGAGTGAGACTCTGTCTCAAAAATAAAACAAAACAAACTTCTTTTGTATGCCCTCTCTTGGATCTTCAAGTGTTTCCTCATTACTGGGCATTTTCCTTATACTGTACAGCCTATGCAATTTCTTCTTCCACACAATAAAATAAACCCTTTATGGCCCTGTCTCCTTTAAGTATATTTTTCCTTTTCTTTGTAAATACTTTGTGGAATAGTAGTCTATATTATGCCTTACCTTGCATTTACTTTCTTACTTCCACTTAGGCTTCAACTCTTTGCCTCTGGCTTCTGTCCCCATCACTCCCTTGATAACTTCTTTGGCAAAGATATCAAGAAGTACTTTTTTGTGCAGTGCCTCACACTTGTAATCCTAGCACTCTGGGAGGCCAAGGTGGGAGGATTGCTTGAGGTCAGGAGTTCAAAATCAGCCTGAGCAAGAGTGAGACCCTTTCTCTACCAAAAATAGAAAAAATTAGCCGGGCATGGTTGTTCACACCTGTAGCCCCAGCTACTTGAGAGACTGAGACAGGAGGATCACTTGAACCCAGGAGTTTGAGGTTCCTGTGAGCTAGACTGATGCCATAGCACTCTAGTATGGGCCACTCTATCTCAAAAAAAAAAAGTACCTTTTGCCACATCAAATAAATGCTTTCTTTCAAGTTCTTCCTTACTTAAACTAAATGAGACATTTTCACTTTTGTCAGTCTGCTCCGAAGACTGTTCTTTTTTTGACACTATACTCTCCAGGCTCTCCTTTGACTCTTGTTTTTTCTAGCTTCTTTCTTGGCTGTTTTTCACATTCTGATACACCTGCCTCTTTTTCTTTATATGGTCTGCCAGCAACCTTATATGTTCCCACAGAGTTTATTTCCTTCCTCATTCATGTACTCATCAAATGATTGCCTGTTTGTGTCAGACATTGTACTATTATTGCTGAGGAGACAGTGTGAATGAAACTGACATAGCCACTACTCTCATGATGTGTAAGAAGAAATAGGCTAAGTAAACTAGCAATTGTCAAACAATGTGTGATAACTATTCTGGTAGGGAAATACATAGGCGAGATAGCTAACTGAGATGGAGTGGGCTGGGCCGGGTGGCTCATGCCTGTAATCGCAGCACTTTGGGAGGCCCAGGTGGGAGTCTCTCCTGAGGCCTGGAGTTTGAGACCAGCCTGGCTACATAGTGAGACCCTGTCTCTACCAAAAAAAAAAAAAAAAAATTGACCAGGTATAGTAGCTCATACCTGTAGCACAAGTACTTGGGAAGCTGAGACAGGAGGATAGCTTGAGCCTAGGAGCTCAAGGTGACAGTGAGCTTTGATTATATACCACTGCATACCAGCCTGAGTAAAGAGCGAGATTCCATCTCTAAGAAAACAAAAATTTGGAGTGGTCAAGAAAAGCTTGTGGGAGGAAGTAAGAGTTGATAGAGGTTGTGAGAAGGTCAGTATTTCAGGCAGAAATAATGGCATTTGCAAAGAAATAAAGGTAAGGTAGTAATGGCTGAAGATTTGAAAAATTGTATCTTGATGAAAATGTGTAAGGAAAGAGGAGAATGGAGAGAGGTAAGGCTACAGGGTCATAAAGTAGGTACTCATAAATAGTCATTCAACAAATATTTAATTACTTCTGTTATAGCTCTACTGCCACATAATCATACATTTTTTTTCTTTTTTAAAAATTTTCTTTTATCCTGGTTGCGTTTTAATGTTCCTGAAGATACATTTTAATAGCCTAGTTTTCATAACTGCTGCTGTGAACAGTCAAAACTAGGTTTTAGAAGGTATTTGAGTCTATATTTGCTTATTGCCATTGACCGGTGTGTGATAGGTTTGTGCTGGCTATATTACTAAATCTGATGCAAATGGCACCTTTTCAAAGAGTCTTATTGATTACTCAAAACCCTGGATTCCTGTCTCTGATCTTTAATTACAATCATTGTCAATAGTGTACAACCTATTTTTATTCTTTAAATGTTTCATATATGTGTATATATGCATATATATGTATATATGTAGGTGTATATATAATATAGTACAGGATATATTATATTAATATAATATATAGCCTCCCCAGTAGCTGGGACTACAGGCATGTGCCTCCATGCCTCACAATTTTTTCTATATATTTTAGTTGTACAACTAATTTCTTTCTATTTTTAGTAGAGACAGGGTCTCACTCTTGCTCAGGTTGGTCTCGAACTCCTGACCTTGAGTGATCCTCCCTCCTCAGCCTCCCAGAGGGCTAGGATTACAAGCATGAGCCACCACACCCAGCTTAAATTTCTTTTTAAATTCTCCTTTGTGCCTAGAGTATAAAGGATACAGTTGTATATGTACAGAGCATTTTTGTACTTTTACAAGATTTAGACTCATTTTTTTAAGCTTCAAAGGCATCAACCCAATGTGTTTTTTTTTTGTTTTTTTTTTTTGCCAAATTCTAACCACTAGACCACCAGAGATCAGTGTTTGTTACATAGGGCACATACAATATTTATTGAATATTAAATTAATCTGAAAATTCTTTAAATCTATTAGAAGTTGTTAAGTAGAACATAGTAATATTAATTCTTCATCCTTTCTGAGCAAAGAACATATTGTTAGGGGTTAAAATGACAATAGAATAGCTTTTCCTTTCAGCCAAGGTATATTAACAGAGAGATTAGATTTACATTCTTGCCTGAAACAACTAAAAAGCTAGATAAAATGTATGAAAAATTGTTCTCTTTACATTTAACATCAGGCAATAAAGAACAGTGATCCATGAGAGAGAAAAAAAATGAGATGAACCCTACAAGTGCCCTGGCTTGTAGAGAAAGTTCCTAGGCTATGGTGTAGAAAGGGAGAACCCATGCAGAGCCCAGCAGTCTCCTTAAGGTGAGGTGGTAGAGCTAGGAGTCTCAGGGCACAGTACTAGAGTACCAAGATGGCTAGAGTTCTTAGGGCAGAGTACTCGAGAGGAGGGAGATGCACACAGAGAGAACTCTTCATATCTAAGGAGGATCTCCTTAGAGCGTCTAGTTGAATAGTGATCATTGGATGCATATGGGGAATAAAGGCTTGAGAATAAACTGCTTGAGAGGATTCGAAGGAACGATGCCCAGAGCTCACAAAGGGCTGGGTATGAGGCCCAGCCAGAGTCGAAAACATCTTATTTCATTCTATAGCAAGTACAGTGTTGCTTCTTCACTGCTGATATATTTATTTATTACCTCTTTTATTTATTAGCAGTGTCTCTGAAATAATATGAATATTAGAAATTTTCCTGAAGCTTATTTTATAACATAGAATTATTGCCCAGTAGCTTTCCTTAGTATTTTGATAACTTCATCAACAAACATTGATTGTCTATTCAAAGAAGACATGACATAGTTTCTGCCCATGAAGGATTTTCAACTCAATTGGAGAAATAGGAAATATACATAAAGATTATGTGTAACAATCTGAGGGCTGTCAAAGAAATGGTACATATGGGAAATTAATGTTATAGTCAATGAAATGTTTGATATTAAGTTTATGTGCATTATTCAACTTTTTAAAAATTTGCATAGAAAAATATGGAAAAGAGGCATAAATATATTAGTGTTTTTATAGTTATCTTTGGTGGTGAGATTGTGAGCGAGTTTAATTTTTATTAATTACATGGCTGTATTTTTAAAAGCAAAGAATAACTCTAAATAAATTAATCTAGTTCTAGGACAGATTTGGTATAAAAAAAAAAAGTAAAGGAGTATTTGTGCCCAGCAGCATCAATTGCTAGACATCTCTCCTCATCATTTGGATGTCCCATCAGCACCTCAAATTTATCATTTAAAACTAAATTCTCAAGGCCGGGTTCGGTATATCATGCCCATAATCCCAGAACTTTGGGAGGCCGAGGCAGGAGGATTGCTTGAGTCCGGGAGTTGGAGACCAGTCTGGGCAGCATAGTGAAACCCTGTCTCAAACAAACAAACACATAAATACATACATACATACATACCCTGAATTCTCATGTTTCCAGATTTACTTTTAACTCCCGTATATGGGAAGTGGTACCACCTTCCATCAATTTTCCCAAGCCAGAATTCCTACGAACTACTTGGAACTCTTTTATTTTTCTTTTCCCTCCCTGTCCCTCTACAGCCAGTCATCCAATTCAAATTATCTGTTTCCTAAACATCTTTAAATTCATATTGTATTTACCATACTCATTGGTACTTCCTGGTTTGGACTTCATTATTTTTGCTTAGGCTATTGTTACAAAAATCTTCTTATTCATCTCCACCTCTAGGACCTAATCTATTCTACGTATACCTGGTAGGATGATCTTCCTCAAATATAAGTCTGAGCTTATCGTTTCTTTGCATAAAACTTACAAAGGCTCACTATGTGCTGAGGGATAAAATCCTTAGCATGATATTACAAGGCCTTTTATAATCTGGCCTCTCCCTCCCTTTAATAGCTTCATCTTGAGTTATTCCTTGGAACTCCCATGTTCTAATTTAATTACTTGAAAAACTGAAATAAAATAACTCTTTTTGTTCAGGTTTGCTTTTACAGTTTCTCTTGCCTTTTTCCAAATCTGTCTGCTAAACACTTATTTCAGTATTCAAGGTTGACTTTAGGTATCAAATCCTCTGAAGCCTTCTGTGATCCTCCACAGATAATGTTAAGGGTTCCTTCTTCTCCAGTTGCATAACATTCCATACTTTTACTAAAACACATGCTGCATTACTTTAAACTTGACTCATTTTATTTTCTCTAGACTGTGATCTTAAGAGTGATTTTCTTTTATATTTGTGTCCCTAGTTCAGTATAGGAGCTAAATAAATGTTGAATGAATGTTTAATTACTATTCTGTCAAGTAGAAGGTGATAGTGAAGATGAAATGGCATAGCCAAAATACTGAGTCTGTGAGTGTGACAAATAAGGTGTCAAACAAGTAAATATGATCAAGAGATAACTCATCATGTATTTTTTAACCAAGACTCTGCTAGCTTTCTCTGCCAAAGTATTTGGTTTTGTTTGATTGATTGATTTTAAGAGGAAACTGTGGCAAAAGCAGGAAGAAGAACAATGTAGATTATTTTTTGATGGCCAGATAATTGAACATGAAGACATGAAATAAGTTTGTTTCCTTTGATATATTAATTTCTTTGCAAATTGAAATTTTAAAAAGTAAAACTATTTAATACCAGTAACAGAGATTAATTTTTGGAATCCTCAGTAATTAGCTATTAAATTTTTAATGAAGCACAAGTACCTTTATGTACTTTTTGGAATGATCTTGAACTTATAAAAGAATTGTGAGCATAGTGGAAAGTACTTTTTTCTTTTTTTCTGAATCATTTAAGAATCAGTTGCTGACATGATGCCGTATCACCTCTGAATACTGTAATATTTCCAACAAAGAAAGATATTGTCTGACATATATCACTATATAACTAGTGAAATAAAAACAATTGACATCAATACATTTTTTCCATCTCATCCTTAGATCCCATTCAGGTTTTGCAAATCGTCCTAGTAACATCCTTTGTAGCAAAAGGATCCAGTTTAGAATTACATGTCCGTTTAGTTGTCATGTCTCTTTAGTTTCCTTCAGTCTGAAATAGTTTCTTGGGCTTTCTTGGACTTTCATACTATGATTATAAACCAGTTGTTTTGTAGAATGTCTCTCTTTTTGTGTTTGTATACTTCTTCATAATTACATTCAAATTATGCATCTTTTGCAGGAAAATCATAGAAATGATGTTGTATCCTTATTTTGTCCTTTCGGGTAGCATATAATTTTGATTTGTGTCATCACTGCTGATATTTACTTTGATCACTTGATTTAGGTGGTGTCTGTCAGACGTCTTCACTTTAAAGTTACCTCTTTTCTCCTTTTGTAATTAATAAGTATTTTGTGGCATTTTACTTTAAAACTATTAATATCTCATTTCTCATTAAACTTTCAATTTATTCATTACTGGTTTATATCAATGTGAGTTTCTATATTTTCATTAGTTTAAAATCTGTTGCTATTATTCCTTATTTATATGTTCATAGTGTCTTATATTTATCCAGTGGGAGCCCCTTCAAGCTGGCTTCTCTTTCCTTTTGATGTGTCCTCATAATTCATTGACTACTTCCCTACCTTTACCAAAACAATACACTCCAGGTTCATCTTGTACTTTTTCTGTCCCAGCCCTCATACTACCTGTTTCTCCAAGAACCTCTGATTACTTTTGGTGGAGAATAGTATTTAGAAACCAAAATCTGGCTACTGGTTGTGTTGATTTTGCATGAGCATGCTTTTGAGTTGTTGCTGCTCCTAGAGGACAGAGCTAGAGAATATATATTTGTATACATGCACACATACATTTTACATTGATGTCTAAATTTTTCTGTCTATACATTCTGACTGTCAGGAGTTCACACCAGTACCTCCAATTGCAATGCAGTACCATAGAGTTTCTTCTCCTTTTATCTCTTTCTCTGTTTGTAATGCCCTTGTTTGACAGTAAGAAACCTGATTTCCTTTAATCTTAATATATTTACTTATTTGATCAATCTCCCTTTGTATAACCAATTTTCCATTGTCACTACTTCCCTCTTTCTGACGCATTAATACCCTAATTACCCACTGGGACTACCACATCTTGCCTCCTACGTGGTTGCTCTAGACACCCAGAGCTGTCCTCCTGCTCACTTGTGGACGCCCTCCTCACTCTACTTGGCTTCTTACTTCCCACACTGGACAGCCCTGCTGTCTTCCTCTCCGGCTAGGATTTTGATACCCTGCCTAAAGCTGCGCTTTTCTCCTGCTCCTCTGGCCCCTGTGGATGTCTTCCTTACCCCATATGAATTCCAACACCCCATGCTGGGCTGCCCATCTGTGGAAATGTCCTCCTCATCCTGCTTAGTCTCTGACTTTCCCACACTAAGCAGCCCTTGTACACAGATGCCCTCCTTATCCTGTTCAGGCTCCATGGTCTTATATGAATGTCCTCCTCAACCTTCTTGGATTAGAACTCCCTGTGCTGGGCTCCCCCACTCCTCCCAGATGGGCACATTTTTCGTACCTGTAGGGTAACCTTTGATACCCAGCCTTAGGCAGTCCTTCCATGTGGATATCCTCCATATTACTTAGATCTTGATACTCTCTGTTGGATGCCTCCTGTATAGACACCCTCCTTACCCTGCTCTGACTCTGACATCCTATCCTGGACTATCCCTGCCCCCCTCCTGCGTGTACCCTCCTCATTCTGCTCAGGCTTTTACTCCCTGGGCTGGGCAATCCACCCATAAGCAGATTCTTACTCTGCCTGGGTTCTAGCCTCTTGCACTGGACTCTGTTCCTGTATATCAGTCTTCCTTCTTGTGTGGATGCTCTCCTCATCCCACTTTCTTGGGCTCCAGCATCCCAAGCTGAACCATTCACCCTGCACAGACATATTCTTCACCCTGCAGGGGCTCTGACACATTAGGCTGTCCTCCTACACAGACACTTTTGTCATGTTGCTTGGATTCTGCATCTAGAATATCTCTTCTCTCTACTACCTCCTCTTCTTTTCTCTCTGTCCTTCTCTCTATCCTTCTGAATATCTCTTCTCTCTGTCCTCCTCATTCTGCTTAAGCTCTGAAACCCCTTACCAGGCCTCGCCTCATTCCCCATAGATACCTTCCTCATCCCCCTAGACTTCTGAACACCCTGTGCTGAGCCCTCCTCACCATTCTTTGACTCTGTCCTGACTCCACAGTTCTTAAAGCTCTATTGAAGAAGTACTCTTGTAAGATCTCTGAAAGTTATAAATAAAGCCATAAATGTTTCACTCAGTGGTACATGGATCCTCTATGACTTGAGAGTTTTGTTCCTTCTAGTGCAAACATAAGTAATTTCTTCAGAAAATAACATAAATAAATTTAAAATGTAGATAATCACAATAAGATGACTAGTATATATAGTCCATTCTTTCTAAGAAGTTATTTAGAAAATAACTAAGCTAAGAAGTTATTAAGAAAATAATTATGAAGTGTTTAAGTGAAAAGTAATACCTACTAGAAAAATATATGGAGAGAGATATATGTGTGTGTGTGTGTATTTTTTTTTGAGTCAGGATCTCACTCTGTCACCTAGTCTGGAGTGCAGTGGTGCAATCATAGCTCACTGCAACCCCAAACTCTTGGGCTCAAGCAGTCCTCCTGCCTCAACCACCTGAATAGCTGAGTCTACAGGTGCAAACCACCATGCCTGGCTAATTTTTTCACATTTTGTAGAGATGACGTCTCACTAAGTTGCCCAGGCTTCTCGAACTTCCAAATTGCTAGGATTACAGGAATGAGCCACTGTGCTCAGCCTGTGGTATGCTATATTAAAATGTCTGTGGAACTCAAGTTAGTTTTCTTATTCCCTAAACTGTTTATTACTTAAAATTACCTTGGAACACTAGATTGTTTTAGGAAAACAATAATAAAATACAATCTGGAGGAAATGATATGAATATAAGTAAATATGTGACAGCAGACTAGTAAATTGGCTTAAACTTAGAAATTGAGAAAAAAATTTTAAAACAGAGCATCACCTACCAGTTATTCTTGGACTCCATAATCTTGTAGAAACCAAATATCCAGTGGACCCGCAGCCAGTACATTTTTCCAGTGGAGATGCCAAGTATGATGACTGTCAAGCCTGAAGTGTTTTTAACAAAATGAATGCTGTCTCTCTTTATTGCAGAACTATGTTGGCACACTGGATATGCGAGGCACTTTGTTTTAGCGTGTCTGACTTAAAACCATAGCTTTGGATTTATCAGCTTATTGAAATAGTTAATGGAGAGATGCAAAAGTAAGGCAATTAGTTCCTAATTTTTGGAAATTTTTTTTTAACTCTTTCAGATGCCTAGAGTAGCTTCACATTTAAAATTTTTTTAACAAAAGGTAAAATCTTATATTTAAAACAAGATAAAAATGTTTGCAAATGGATTTTTCAGCATTATAGTGTTTGCACCTGATTATTAGGAAGCATTCATTATTTGAGTAACTAATATCTGTTCTGAACATTAGTTTACTTTTTGTTACATTTTTAAAGCATTCCCAACACAAAGTAACATTGTTTTTACCACAAATATTTCCATCTAACTTGCTTGCTTGACAGTTGAACAGAAACATATTATTTAACATCTTTCCCCCCTTTTTATTATTCATTTCTGCATAGATGTAAGTCATTAGTATTAGCTGTATACAACTTTATTATCTATTAATAAAAGTAAATAAGATAGTCTTGAGAAAAGTCATAAAGTAGATAGGCTCTGTAACGATTTTGGTCTTTACCGTCTGACCTCAAAGCAATTGAGCACCAAACGCCAGCTCTCAGGTTAACAAGGGTGAAGTGGGGATGAAAATTACAAAAAGGAATAGTAGCTGACAGAGTCCTTTTTAACAGAGCATCTTATTTAAGGCTTATAGCAACTCTGTGAGGCTATACACTATCCATATATAGCCCTCATTTTATCGTATTATTTGATTATATATTTTAGTATTAATAAAAAGAATACCCACAAACCTGCTGTACAGCTCAACTTCTTTTTTTATATATATATATATTTTTAATTTTTTTTTCTTTTACTACTTTGTTTTTAGATATTTTGGAGGTGAAAGCTCAGCTTCTTTTTCTCTTTTTTTTTTGCCCTCTGTCACCCTGGCTAGAGTACTTGGCTCACAGCAACCTCAAAGCTCCTGAGCTCAAAGGATCCTTCTGCCTCAGCCTCCTAAGTAGCTGGGACTACAGGTGCTCCCCACCATGCTCGGCTAATTTTTTCTATTTTTAGTAGAAATGGGTTCTCACTCTTGTCCAGGCTGTTCTTGAACTCCTGACGTCAAGTGATCCTCCTGCGTTAGCCTCCCAGAGTGCTGGGATTACAAGCATGAGCCACCACGCCCAGTGTAGTCCTTACTTCTGCTCCTCCTTTGTCCTATTTCCTCATCTCCCATCAAAGGAAACCACTGTCCTAAACTTTATATTTATCATTTTCTTTTGTTTTATCACACATTTTTATTTTTTATTTTTATTATAATACAAGTCTTAAATTCTTTATTGGTGAACCCTACCTCATAGGATTGTTTTGAAATTAAATGAGAAAAAAATATGTAAGAACTTTTACACAGTATCTGGCTCCCCAGAATGCTCAATGAATGGCAGTTATAATTGTGTTATTAATGTTGTTATTTTGCTGAGAGAGAGCAAGAAAAACATGTCTTTTCTCAGCTGTTTTCTCTCTACTCTACTCTGAGGAAGTATGGGTTTTGAGATCTTTTCATGTCTTCCTGGAACCAGCAATAACAGAATGAAGGAGGAGAGTCTGGGATTTGGGAGATCAGTAGTTAGGGCACAGAGTGCCCAACTGAGAAGAATAAAAAATAAGTAGTACTATTAAGTTACCAATTTTTCTCTTCTCTCTCACTGTCCTTCATCTCAGGATAGGATTTTTGTCTCCTCTGAGCTTGATGCATTATAGTGAAATTCTTCCACCTTCTTACAGTGTTGAAGAATAAAGGGTTGCATTAACCCAAAAATAATCAGTGACATAAATGGATCAATCAGTTTCCAGAATGACCAAGCGAACAAACCAGCCAGTTAGCTCATTTTTACATTGTTTGCCATTCTACCCAACTTTGGGAAGCATTAGTTTCTTTTCAGTCTGAAAATCATGATTTCATTCCGTCATTTCCTCCTTCCAATTGCCGTAGGTTTTGAGCAGTTGTACCAACATAAGACTAATTCTTGATTTTCTGAGCCTGCTTCTCTTTTTGCCTGACTTCTTTTCTCACACATTTATGTTAACAACTTCCATTAATAGAGTTATTATATCACACACTCTCATTCTACTACATGGGTACTTAAGCAGTATGCTTATATTGGGATTTTGGTCAACTAAAATTCATAATGAAGCATTATGTGAATTGATTACACATATTGCACAAATTATTAGCATTAATAGAAAAAATATATGAGAAACAATCACCCTCATCTTGGCACACTGAGGAAAGAATTCCTCAGAAAACAAAAGTAAAATCACATCTACATTAAATTAAAAAAAAAAGGCAAAGAGAGTGAGCACGTGTAAGAGCAGTTTTTACCAGCTGTTACATTAATCCTTATTAAATTTCACCTTATTCCTTTTGGCAGATATTCTAGTCTTTCGTTATTTGTTAGGCATTATGACACAGTATACCCCTCTTAAGCCCATTATTTGCAAATTCAATATCTTTGTTCAAATTATTGGTATAATAACCATCTCCCTCCAGGTTGAACCTATACATTTTTGGGTGCTGTTGCTTAGAAATCATCTATTTTATAAAGTTATATTTCCTCATCTTGGTCACAAGAACTTTTAACGATTTTTACCACATATTTTATTGAGTCTAGGGTAATTATGCCTGCAGCATTTTCCTGATCCTCCAGTACAAGAGCTTTAACAAATTAGTTTGCAGCTTGGCCTTCTTCGTAATTTTGCTTTTCATATAGAAGCTATTTGAAGAGATACTTTTGTCCATGTAGTTTATCAGGAACATTGTTAGATACACTGCTTGCTCTTTTGTAAATCTCACTCATGTTTGTTCTATTTCTCTTCTTTCTCCCTTTTCTAAAAAATACTTTTATTGACATATAATTTACATACCATAAAGTTCACCCACTTAAATGACACAATTCAATGGTTATTAGTATATATACAGAGTTCTGTAACCATAACTGTTAACTAATTTCAGAACATTTTTTTCATTCCCAAAAGAAATCTTATACCTATTCTCTCTTCCCCCCCTTAATCTAAAAGTAATTTTGCTTTTGTTTTTAAGGAAGTCTTTCCTCAGAAGCAGCCTTTACATTGTGGATTTCCCATTCTCTTTCTTCATATTCTGTGTTTGTAAACTTAGAGTTTTTACTCAGCCCTTCTATCTGAACTGATTTAAAAGACAGCAAAAGAAAGATAGATATTGTGGCATACATGAAATATCTGGCACTTATTTAGGACCGTCTAGCATTTTCATAGATTTAAAGTACCTGTGCTCTTGTTCAGGAGCTCTTTCCTTGGGTAATAGAGACTGTAAAAAGCATTTAATTTAGATGAAATTTAGGACCGAATGACAATAGCATTAATAGCATAATTTATATTCTCTTTAATCTTTAGGTATCTGATGGGAAGCAGATTTAAGAGAAAGGCTAGTGTATAAGATCAGGTTGTACAGTTATAGCTTGGAGGGAATATCTTTAAACTATTGGGGTAAAGGAAGAGTTTAAATGAAGATTTAAGTCTTACGTTATTTAAAATTGCAAAACCAACCCAGTTCTGTCTGAAATAAAAGCCTGTGCTTGTATCAGCTGTATTAACTGCTACTTCCTTTGGATAGGTAAGATAAAACTTCTGGCAGGACTTTTTAAGTTTCCTGACACTTGAGTCATTTAATCAGAATACACTTTTGATGAGGAAATCCATGCTCCCTACACCTTCCACTTGACCTTGTATTTTACTTGTGTTTTAGGGGGCAGAATTCGGAGAGGGCTAGAATGTAACACATTCTGTTTTTAGTTACTTTCCAATGTACTGTTTAGTAATAGTGCTTTTTAATAGAGACTCAATTTTTTACCCTTCTTTGGGAAAGGTAGAGTGTTTCAGTCTACAGATTTTGTTTTGATTTGATTCATTGATTTTAATAATTGGAGAAGTAAAGAAACAGTACTAACTGGCGAAGTGCTTTTAGTGACTGGTTTATTACTAGTAAAAGTTTTTTTCCGTGACATAAATCATAAATGTATTTTGGTAGATCCCTTTATCTTAGCTATGTTTTATTTTCAAATTTCCTCTTTTGTTTGGACAGAAATCTTTTATATCTGAGGAACTCTTGTTTTCAACATGGATTGAGAAAGACAGCTGTATTAAAAATGAATCTTTGGTGATAATGGTATTTCTGTTTTAATTAGGTTCTACCTATCTCCATTCCCCCATATTGTTCAGAAGATGGAAGTAATTTTCTTAAGACTTTTGGCAACATTTTAACAAGCTGAAAATTTTCAGTCAGAGTATATCATATTCAGACAGATGCCAAATTTGCCAGATGCTCTGAGGATGAACATTTCAAGTGTTAGGTAATAGGGTTTTTCAAAAGAAACTTTTAAGTTTATTATTTACTGTGAATGAAGATCATTTAAGAGTACAACTTCTGGCCGGGCGTGGTGGCTCACGCCTGTAATCCTAGCTCTCTGGGAGGCCGAGGTGGGCGGATCCTTTGAGCTCAGGAGTTCGAGACCAGCCTGAGCAAGAGCGAGACCCCATCTCTACTATAAATAGAAAGAAATTAATTGGCCAACTAATATATATAGAAAAAATTCGCCGGGCATGGTGGCGCATGCCTGTAGTCCCAGCTACTCGGGAGGCTGAGGCAGCAGGATTGCTTGAGCCCAGGAGTTTGAGGTTGCTGTGAGCTAGGCTGATGCCATGGCACTCACTCTAGCCTGGTCAACAAAGCGAGACTCTGTCTCAAAAAAAAAAAAAAAAAAGAGTACAACTTCTAATTTTAGCTTTCTTTTATGACATTCCTTAGCCCTATCCACATCAAAGTTAGGATACATACTTTAGTGATTAACTAGGGGGATCAAAGTATTTTTGAATTCAGTAAGCAGTTAACTAAAAGTATTGTCTGTTACCAAGGATAAAATGTCTTATAGTGCTACCTTTGTTGTTTAAATCACTCATGCAGGTAATTAATAATCTTCTTTAATTGTTGGAATATTAGATTTTTTGGAACACTAGGCAAGTCCCTTATACTTTGTGCCTCAATTCTTTTGAAAATAGACATATGCTTTTAATTGGTTTTTTGAAGTTCCTTCCAACATTGGTTCTGCTACCTTTAGAGGATATTTTGAGAATTACTTCTGTTCAAAAACTATATAATTTAATAACTATAAATGATTTTTAAAGTAGTACATATAAGTCTAATTTTATAGACAATTAAAATATTATAAAATACTTTTAAAAGATATGGATTCTTTAATCTGGCATACAGAAGTAATGGTAACCTAAAATAGGCATTTATGCTTTCTGATTTAAGAGTATCCTATACTTGTGCTTTTTCATGGTTGGAGATGCCTTAGAGAGTATTTTCTTGGGCCATGACATTCATTTTTTAGTTTCTTTAGGAGGGAAAAATGAATTATCATAGTATTGAATTAAAATATTTGCTAAAGGATGTTGGGTGAAAGAGCAGGAGTGATGGACTAATATTGGAGAAGCCAGTTTAAAGCTGATATACACTAGTGCATTGCTATCTGATATATAAAGGATGGTAAGTTATGCTTGTACTGTTGCAAAGGAAGATATTGGACCATCTTAGGTTATTTGACATTTTTTCGATTTTATCTAGCTTTATCCAGCTTGAAATTTTAATGACTTTTTCTAGAGACTATTTTTTTTTTTTTTTTTTTGAGACAGAGTCTCCCTTTGTTGCCTGGGCTAGAGTGCTGTGGCATCAGCCCAGCTCACAGCAACCTGAAACTCCTGGGCTCAAGTTATCCTCCTGCCTCAGCCTTCCGAGTAGCTGGTACTATATACATGTACCACCATGCCCAGTTAATTATTTTTTTTGTTGTATATATTTTTAGTTGTCTAACTAATTTCTTTCTATTTTTGTTAGTAGAGACGGGGTCTAGCTCTTGCTCAGGCTGCTCTTGAACTCCTGAGCTCAAGCAATCCTCGCGCCTTGGCCTCCCAGAGTGCTAGGATTATAGGTGTGAGCCACCGTGCACGGCCTCTAGAGACTATCTTGAATATAAGGAATAAAGCCAGAAAGAAAACAGGGAACAGAACTAATGGAAAATTCATTCTTCAGTTCAATAAAATTATATAATAAAAGAAAAAAATATTTGCTAATACCTCTTTACAACATTAATTATATAGGACTAATTTTTGTGAATAATACAGTTTTCCTCATAAGAATACATACTCATTTTGTGCATGTATAATGATGTTGTTGACTATTCTCTTTTAAATTTTTTTTCTCCTTTCCTTCCCCCCCCCACAGAATCTGTCTATGATCTTCTCCCAAAGGAGTTACAGTTACCTCCATCTAGAGAAACATCTGTAGCATCAATGAGTCAGACAAGTGGTGGTGAGGCAGGCTCGCCTCCTCCAGCTGTAGTTGCTGCTGGTATGCATTTCATTTTACTTTTATTAAAGAAAACTAAGGGACAACTTGAAATCTGGCCAACATGAACAGTGCTGGCAACATTCATATTAAAAAGAGTGTGATTTGAGGGTTTTTAAAAGAGGTTTTAAACTATATACTTTTAGCCTCAAATTTTTCAATATATTTTTCTTGATACTATTTCTTAAAATTTCACATTGGTACATCTATAAGTGCTATCTCCTAAAAGGGACCTTGTTTCTAAATATGGGAATCAGTTTTAAGTTTTTTATTGACTGCACATAAAAAAGTTAAATACCAAACTGTGGATAGAAAATTATATTTGAGTCTCTATTTGACAATTATTTTTACAAACTTGTTCAAAGGAAAAAGTATTTTATCTTATATGATCTGAAAAGGGACTAAAGCACTCACTCAGGTTTCTTTTACGTTTGTAGCATGTTACTGTAAACTTTTTCCTACATTTAAAAATATATGTGACTTTTCATACTTAACCTTAAATTCATTGAAAGTAATGGATAATTTGAATATAATATTTATATAAAGATATTTTATTAAATCATTGAAAAAGTACAGACAGTAATGTTTGAAATTTATCAAATTTATTTTTACTGAGCTCTCAAATCATACACTTTATTGGTTGAAATTTTTCTTTTGAGTTAGAATAAAAGATTGACAGAAAAGCTAGTAGAAAAAAGTCTTGATTGGTGATAAATTAGTATGAATGCTTTCTGAAATATTTGTTTGCCCAACTGTAATTCTTCTTTTAGTTGGGTTTATTGACTGCTAAGTGTGTTTGCACTTATTTTTTTTCCTGAAGTTTATCTGTTCTTATAATTAGAGGTTTCTTGCCCATTATAATACCTCTTGTCTTTTAAAATGGAATTTAAAGTTCATCAGAGCATTGTTTTCCGAAAATTTTTTTAGTTTCAGAAAGACAATGGTGAAGTGAAAGATTATGATTTAAATGAGAATACTGGTACTATAGTATAATTTCAGATATTTTTCTCATATGCATTAGCTTATGTACCATTAGCCTTGTATATCATTCTTTCCTGAGTCATATAGTGCATAATGAAGCATTCCTGGTTGAAGGCAGGAAAACTTTAAATATGGCAAAGAAACTTACCAGCTCTGCTCACTGTTCATGTGTTGCCAGATATTTTCTAACAGTTTCTGTGGATTTAATTGTGAATTAGTGAATTTTTAATAATCAAATTGATAGAATGACCTGATTTACTGTATATCCAACTGGGATTCTAAAATGGCTCTGATTATTTTTTCTGGAATTTTAAGTTTTAAATCTAGTTTAAAAATTGTATCAGATAATAAAATATGAGAAAGATAAAATAATTTTATGAAATATTTCACTTTAAATCCACAGGTAGAAACTGACTAACTGATTTCTTTTACATCTTTTGAGATTGTTTTTAAAAGATATGTTGAATTTGTATAGAACTAAAAGTCTGTTTCTTCTGTGCTTTTTGACATCTGTTGACAGTAAATCCAGTTCCTTTTAAAAGCTGAAAAAATGTTAGCTAGGTTTGAAAAAAGAACAAACAAGTCTTCTTATTTAGCCATACCAAACTCAATTTTAGAAAATCTTTTTTTCCTTTTTCTTTTTTTCACCTTTTAGTCCAACTTAAGCCTTGTAAGAAAATCTTATATATAAATATTAAAAGTTCTTGAATTTGAGTCACTCCATCTCCCCACCCCCACCATATATATGACAAAATCCTCTCCAGATACATTAAATTGAAAACTATGAGTTGAAAACTGATGAAAATAAGAGATTTAATCAAAGGAAGTATTCTGAAGTAATACATTCTTACTGTCTTAAAATAAATGACTTTGTAAAGATGGTGAAGAGAATAAGGAGGTAATCATGATAGTTTCCTTATAGTTACACACAGAAGGTTTCTATGATCTAAAACCAAGTTATTTATAATCTTTTTTTTTTTTTTACATCAGTTTACTTTTTTTTGTATTTCGGCATATTATGGGGGTACAGATTTTAAGGTTTCAATAAATGCCCTTTCCCCCACTCCCCCCACAACAGTTTACTTTTAGTAAGCAACATAGTTTATTCTAGGATTCTAATGTCTTCCTGGAAGAAAGAGTCCTTTATACTTTATGCCTTACCATTATAGATAAGAGAGTTTAAATTACATAATTGTTGTAGGGAAATCAGTTAGTATATATCATTAGAGTAACATTTCATAACATTTTTATTTGATATATTAATATCCTTGGCGATATAATTGTCAAAGACAGAGATTTGAAGTGTATTACCAAGTTACTCAGTGTTTTTCTAGCCAAAAGACTGCATGTCTAGGGAAAGGCACATTAATTTAGACTTGTACGAGTTTTTAAAAAATCTATAGCATTTAAAAAATATATGAAATGTGTAAAAATGATGACTCTTGATGTAGTTAATTCTTCAGAGTATTGAAGGAGCTGGATTGGCTGCTATCAGGTATGAGGGCCTGGTGGAAACAGACTTCTAGTTCTGCCATAAAGGTTTGTGTTTCATGAATTTTAAATCAGTTTAAATTTTATAATATAGAGGCTGGGCATATGGGTGTTCATAGACATTGTTTGTTATTTAAATATTTAAAATGTGTTTCTCAGATTCACCAATCTAGATTTTTGTTTTCTCCTCACATATTACTGAAGGAATAAGTTGATATGGTGCTGCTAATCCACAATCCAGAATGTTGGGTAAAAGAGTGTCTCTCAACCATTTTTTCTGCTTCTACGCTATTCACACTTTTACGCACTCCATCAAATAATATCCCTTTATCCTGTGAATCCTAGGGTGGGGTCAGGGAAGAGGGGCTTACTTACAATTCCTCTCCCTTTCATGGGGCCGCATGTCAGAATCTGGGAGGTGAAGTTAAGAGTCACCACCTATTTGTTTTCCCCATTTTTAAGAATTTTGGTTTTTTACCTTTTCAATTTTTTAATTGTTTTTATTTTTTAGAGGCAGAGCCTCATTTTGTCACCCAGGCTGGAGTGCAGTGATGTAATCAGTCCTCAAATTCCTGAGCTCAAACAATCCTCCTGCTTCAGCTTCTGAATAACTGGGACTACAGACGTGCACCATCATACTCGGCTAAGTTTTTTATTTTTGGTAGAGATGAGGTCTTGCTATATTGCCAGGTTGGTCTTGAACTTCTGGCCTCAAGTGATCCTCCCACCTTGGCCTCCCAAAGTGCTGGGGTTACAAGGGTGAGCCATTGCACCTGGCCAAGGATTCTGTTTTTGTCCCAGTGGAAAGATAGTTAAGAGTTTGAACTTCAATATATCAATGTATAAAAGCTTTGGATATATACTTTCCAAACAGTATTTTAGGTTCTCAGTAGTTAAGACAGAGGCCACATTCCTAAAACAAAAAAGTTATTTAAATGAATTAATGGTATATTTTGGCAAAATAAGGAGTTGATCAAGAAAAAATGTGTATCATGAAAGGATTCTTTTTCTGAGAATCCTATAGGTTATAGGTTATAAAGAGCTAAAATGTAGGTATTATTTAGAAGAACTAAATAAAACAAACAGTTATACCAGAATTTGGGGCTTTTAAAAAGAGATATAAGGCCAGGTGCAGTGGCTCATACCTGTAATCCTAGCACTCTGTGAGAGTGAAGTGGGAGGATCCCTTGAGCTCAGGAGTTCGAGACCAGCCTGAGCAAGAGGAAAACCCTGTCTCTACTGATAAATAGGGAAAAAATTACCTGAGTAACTAAAAAATAGAAAAAATTAGCTGGGCATGGTGGCATGCACCTGTAGTCCCAGCTACTCAGGAGGCTGAGGCCAGGAGAATCACTTGAGCCCAGGAGTTTGAGGTTGCTGTAAGCTAGGCTGATGCTATAGCACCCTAGCCTGGGCAACAGAGCAAGACTCTGTCTCAAAAATAAATTAATAAATAAAAATAAAATAAAAATAGATATAAAAAGTTTCTTATTTTTTAATAACAGCTTTATTGACACATAATTCACATGCTGTTCAGTCAAGTACTATTTTTAATCCACTTTAATTTTAATCCATTTTAATGTTTATAGTTTTTATTCTTAGATTTACTGTTTATTTAAAATGGAAACCTTTCATGGGAAGTAAACAGTAAACTTTAGTCTTTAAGAAATCAGATTATGGCTGGGCATGGTGGGCATGGTGGGCATGGTGGCGCATGCCTGCAGTCCCATCTACTTGGGAGGCTGAGGCAGAAGGATCACTTGAGCCCAGGAGTTTGAGGTTGCTGTGAGCTAGGCTGATGCCACTGCACTCTAGCCCAGGCAACAGAGTGAGACTCTGTCTCAAAAAAATAAAAAAAGAAAAAAGAAATCAGATTATTTTCTTGTTCTTTCCTCTGCTTGTCTTCATTTGGGGATATGACATGTTTATCATTTATATCAAAATGTGATATTTTGTTAAGGGGACTACTTCAAGTTTCTTTGAAATTTTTTATTCTAATTCTGAGCTAAACATTAAATTAATCAAACTTTGGGTTTTATAATCAGCCAGAGAATCTTAATAACTAGTTAAGAATTCTTTTTTATTTTCATAAAATTTATTTTTTACTTTTAATAATTGTATATTAATATTCTTTTCAGAAGTAAAATAGTCTCAGTAACACTAATACTTTTTAGTAGTTTTAACATGTAAGGATACTATATGGTCATAAAGCACACAGAATAGAAATCTCTGTTGAATATCTCTACTTATTAGATCACTGTAGGTTTTTAGGGCTGTAATTTAAGTTCATAACTTTACATTAAGTGATCCATGCAGTAAACTTTTCTTTTGGAAGGGCATTACTAAAAGTGCTTTGAATTCTATGCCATGGCAATTAATAAATCTCAAGTGTGTAACAGATATTTTCTACACAGTTGAAAGAACTTGAGTGCTATTTACACTATAGTAGAGGACACTAGAGAACTAAGTTAATGACCTATAATCAAAGAACTGCTATGTTTTAATTCATTTCAGGTCTCTTAATTACCTAAATTAAAATCATAGGAGTCCAGGTGTGGTGGCTCATGCCTGTGATTCCAGCACTTTGGGAGGCTGAGGCAGGAGGATTGCTTGAGGCCAGGAGTTCAAGACCAGCCTGGGCAACACAGCAAGATCCCATCTCTACATAAATTTTTATAAATGTTATATGGGTGTGGTGGTGTGTGCCTGTAGTCCCAGCTACTTGGCAGGCTGAAGTGGATCACTTTAGCCCAGGAGTTTGAGGTTATAGTGAGCTATGATTACTCTACTGCATTCCAGCCTGGGTTACAAAGCAAGACCCTATCTAAAAAAAAATCAAAAAAACAAAAGCAACAACAAAAATAAAAATTTCTAAACCATCTATAACAACAAAGCTATACAAAAAATGAGGTAAAGAAAACATGTTTTCGTTTTTGAGTTCCCACCATATGATAGGAATTGTGTTAGACAATTTGCATATCATCTGTATCTCAATCATTCCAGCCACAAAGTTACCTCTCTTCTTTCCTACTGGGGTCTTAGATGTCTTAGTTCTTTACTCCTTGTCATTGTACTTTAGGTAACTTGGCATTGTGTGCTATCACTTCAATTAGGGAAACACAGATCCTGGAGTAGGCAGTGTGTAGGCTACTGAGTTGAAAAACCTCTTCTCTATAAGTGTAGGATCTGCAAAATGGGAATATGACTTTTAGAAGTATATTAATTCTTAATAAAAGTGATTCGTAGCAACAAAATTTTATATCGCATTGGATTTATTATAATTTATTGACTTGCATTAGAAGGTATTTATAGTTATGTAATTTGGATTTTCTTGAGTTTAACTAAATTTGAGGGACAAATTTGCCTTTGCTCTCTTGGGCTAATGGGGTTAACGTATTTCAGAATTTTTGCTACTTGATGTAGCATACTATTTATGAAATTGAACCTGAAGCCTATTAACAGGAAAGCCTATATATTGTTGTGAGCTAAAATGTTGTGAATTGATCTTGGCTATTCTGTATGGTCATTCCTACTTTTCCTAGAAAACTGGACCACTTCCAGAAGGAAGTCAGATCCTAGTTGTAAACATGTTGCAAGTAGGTTTAAAATCTCTGCTCCTCCTTCTATTTTATTATACTGAAATTAAATGCAAATACATAAACTTAATACAGATAGATAGACTTATTCTAAATTTTGCATTATTAGAATGAAAAGTATAAGCAAATTTGCTATAATCATTAATTCAGAAACAACTGCTAATTCAAGAAACTATCCACATTAAACATTGTCATTGATGAAAAGTAAACTTGGCCTTTTATTGGTTTATTCCTTAAATATTTCCCTTTTTATCATCCTCTTAATTTTTAGCAATGACTTGTAAGTAGCATGATTTAGTCAGTTTCTGGTAAATAAGTACATTTTTGCATTACCTGAGTCTATAGAACTGCATTTTAAAGCTGTTTACAAATTCTCAATCATTCATAGGCTAAATACTTATATAAAATAGATACAAATTCTATTTTTATGTGTTTTGTACAATTTTGCCTAAGAAATTAATGTACAGAAGTATATTTAGTTTTATTTGTTTCTGCTCATTTTTCTCACATGTGAGATTAATGTGGATTTGGGGATCGTAAAGACCTAATTTGAATCTGATTGCTGTCACATCATTTCTATTATGTAGACAGACTCTTCAGAAAGTGAAATAAATTTCTAATATTAACCCTATAGTTAGACAATAATGTCAGCTTCTTCTTACGGTTCTTATGAAGATTAATATGTAAAATACCTAATAAACCTGACAATTACCATTGACCTAACAGTAACCATCGACCTCTCTCCCACATGAGTTTCTAACCACATTTATTAGTAAGGTTTAAAAATTTTCTTTATAGCCTGGGTGTGGTGGCTCACGCCTGTAATCCTAGCACTCTGGGAGGCCAAGGCCGGCAGATTGTTCAAGCTCAGGAGTTTGAAACCAGCCTGAGCAAGAGCAAGACCATGTCTGTACTAAATATAGAAAGAAATTAGTTGGCCAACTGAAAATATATAGAAGAAATTAGCTTGGCATGGTGGCACATGCCTGTAGTCCCAGCTACTCGGGAGGCTGAGGCAGAAGGATCGCTTGAGCCCAGAAGTTTGAGGTTGCTGTGAGCTAGGCTGACGCCACTGCACTCTAGCTTGGGCAACAGAATGAGACTGTGTCTCCAAAAAAAAAAAAAAAAAAAAATTCTTTATAAAAATCAGTTTTTGAACTTTATTTTCATTTTTTTCTTTCTGTTCTCATCCAGCCAGGATCAGATGTTGTATACACAGTAGCATGTCTAATTCAAAACTAGAAATTGGTATTTTTTTTAAGGGGAGGATAAAAAAGTATGTGTGAGTCAGTATGGCCTGAAAAATGAAAGGATTCTTTTGTTGCTGAAATACAGGTATTTCTTACAGCTTGAGTGTATCCATTCAAAACATATCTTCTACTCTTTAAGAGAGTTTGGGTAAGGGAACAGCCTAAAAACACCTTAAAGAGACCGTTCTGACTTGTGGATTAGATTGCATGTGTAAATAGAACAAATTGGTGAATATGAGTTAAAAATTTTGGATCAGAAATTTCCCTACATTCATTTATTTGGATATTAACAATTTTTAAAGTTTATTTTAAAACATTGCTTATTTTAGCATGTAAATTTATGTTGGGAGGGAAAAGTACAAATGGGAAATTGAAACTGTTTTAAACATGTAAATTAAATGATCAACCCTACAATTTTTGTTTTTTGGGTTTTTTTGTAAGTAATCTGGATTGCTTATTTTATATGCTGGGATGCTAGTTGTTTTTTCTATTAATACACTTAACTTGCATTCTAGCTTCGCCATTCAGAGACAGGCATCGTGTGGTGGGTTGTGTGACAGTGTCTGTCAATAGTGAAGACAAATAGTGCCAGAGACACTTAACCCATCCAATCTCACCCAGGGTATAGGTCGGTCTCGTTTTCAGACTTCTTCATAAGTCTTTCTTTCTTTCTTTCTTTCCTCCTTCCTTCCTTCCTTTCTTTTTTTGTTTCTAAATAGTGGATTGATACTGATTGAAAGTAAACCTTTTTGTAAAGTTTTAAACTTTACATTAATATTATAAGAAGAAGAAGAAGAAAAATAGAAAATGAAGGTTGGCATGTAAGGTGTTGACAAAGCAGGTTTGCAGCCACTTTGTGTGTTCTAGATATTTCAGTCTCTTGGCGACATGAGTGTTGGCCTTACAATTTTTTCTCTGAATATCTTTCTTTGATCTGAAAATATGTCCTTGTATGTGATGACTTTTATCACACAAGATGTTTAGACTTGAAGTCATTGTTAAACTAAGAAAAATATAATACTTAAGAATAAGTAAGGATGAACAATATGTGTTTTAGATCAGAAATTGTTTCTAAATATCCTGTGTTGGATTTCTGAACAGTTAATAGTTTACTCCTTTGTTCCACTATTGGTTCACTTAGCACACTTGCAAAATTTTATGGCTTTTATTTCAATTAATTTTGCACAGGTGTTGAAAAATAATAAAATATATGTGCATATTTAAATGCGAGGGATCAGATTTTGATTTTGGAAGCTTAGTTAAGTGTCATTTCTGTTATATATTTTAAATCAGTGAAAGGTGTTTGTTTCTTTTGAAGATTTTAAAGAATGTTTCTAATTTCAAAGCTTTCTGTAAAGTTTAGTTCTATATAAAGTATCATCTATTTTTTATGGTATTTTAAGAACTAAAATATTATGGTAGTTAAAATAATTTCTATTAGATAAATCTGAAACTACTAGTTCTTTATTTAAAAATATAATTTAAGCAAGGAGTATATAAAAATCTACATGGGTTTCTCTATGTGATACCATTTAAAATCCATTTTCTTCTTTCTCATCAAATTAATAATACCTACAAATCTGGTATATCCATGTATTCCATGTAGATATTATCTGCCAGTTTTTGTCCCAACTACTTCGAATATTCATAGTGAAACTTAGTGATTCTATTGATTCCTAAAGAGGCCATATACAATTCAAATGTACCTTCTTAAAAGAGGCCATATATATATACACAGTTCCAATTTACTGCCTTTACTGACATTTGATTTGGTAATTGGCTACTGCTAATAATGGAAGCACTAGACTTAAATATAGGACACTATAGATATGATACTCCCTTCACTTTTAAATTTTAAATTAATCTATTCTGAGATTATAAATTTCAATTAGTAAGTTGTAGAATGATCTATGATTTCAGTTTTCCCTTTGATTTGCTGTGATCTCTGTAGTCATAGAAAATGCTATAAAAAAATAAAATTCTTCCATATAAGTTAAACTAGGTTCATAGATCATTCTTTCATAAAAGAAAAAAGTCAATATATTCACTTAGATGAGAGAATAATTATAAGAAAAAATTCCAGGTTTATGAAGGATTGGTAAGAGATTGAAGGAACAAATAAAAT